>JAVJIX010000336.1:325000-327500 GCA_036785185.1 Paratrypauchen microcephalus
GAACTTTTCCGGTGTAGTGAGCTCCTCCCTGCAGCGAGATATAAACAGGGTCTGACCCAGGGCTCTCAAGTTTTGAAGTTCGGTCGGATTTTTTTTTAACTATTTGACTCAAACCTGAATTGAATTAGATGCATATTTGAGTGATCTGAACACAGGGAAAATAAATAATTATCAGCAATTTATTTTTAATACAAAATAACAAAATTAACAGAATAAAAGAAATATCTGTTCTGCTTAACTTAAAACTGTATAAATTAATATAAACAGGGATGAAAGTCACTGAAAAGCTCGGGGGGTCCGGGGGCATGACCCCCTGGAAAATTTTTGAACAGTAGATGCTCTGAGATGCTCTGGGGTCATTTCAGACACTTTGCACGACCTTCTCACAGAATGTGACTTGCACTGGATGGAATGAGCTCAGGATGTGTATCTGGACAGGAGCTGCTGACAGACTCCAGCACATTTCTAAATGATCATCAGTCATGGTGGAACAGGACTTGATGATCTTCATGTGGGAAAAGACATCAATAAGTTTTCATAAATCTATCTCCATTTTATCTGATAAATGTTCATTTTAATCTTAAAATAAGCCAAACTGTACTGCACTTAAACACTCTGTGCCCCGTTTTTGGACCCTCACCCACAGTTTGAGGACCCCCCTTTTTTTACCCTGTTTTTTCACCTTCCTCCTGGAGTCACATTCTCTTACTGGTTTTGCAGTGGTATTTACCTCTGCACATTTGCCAAATGCACTGTCACTCTTCCCCGCGTATAGCGCAGGCTCCTCCTGTGTGAAAAGGAGGACGTGGTACACGCTGTAGTGAACGTTTTTTACGCTGAAAACGGCGCGGTGCATAACTAACTCTTCTGAGCCACACAGACCGAAGTGCTGTGCGCTGCGCTTGAATTGCGTAACTAAATTTCAGCGTGAGAAATACCATGTGTGGTGTGTGAGCGTGTGAACACGTTGAATTCCGTGTGTCACACTCTCAATGCGTGAGACTTGAGAACCAGAACCAGAACTGACGAAGCCTCTTGGATGAGCGGCGAAACGTTTTCAACCAAACAAACTTTGTCCAGTTGACAAATTGAATTTCTTCTTTTATTATGAACAAACATCGAAATCAAACACACGAAACCCATAAAAACAAAAACAACTGACACCAATTCTCTCCTCCACATGGTCTGGCCCAAAACCTTTAATAACTGAAATGTAGAACTCAACTGAACAGATTTAACCAAATAAAATCTCTTTAAAGGAAAAGTAACGTTTTTTTTACAATTTGAGCCTTATTTCTGTAATAAAACGAGTAGTTTTACTCACCCATAGCACTTTGGTGTCATATGGAGCATTTCCGGAGATGTTTTAGTTTAGCGTTAGGCTGCCCCGAGCTTCTAGCCATAGCTCGGGGCATATAATATATTCCCCGAGCATGTAATATGCCCCGTGCGGTCTCCAAATAACACAAACTTTAGCACTTTTCAAATCATAGAAGCTCGATGTCTTAGTCTACGCTTTCGTTTGAATCAAAAGTGGCCTGTAATCCCAGATTTATCCATAGTTTACAGCTTTGCGTTTCATGTTTGGGTCCCGGGAGCTGAGAGCACAGTCTGCACATGCACACTGGCCTCCTCATCTACTCCAAACTATGGATAAATCTCGGATTACAGGCCACTTTTGACCACACAAAATCGTAGACTAAGACATCGAGCTTCTGTGACTTGAAAAGTGCTAAAGTTTGTGTTATTTGGAGACCGCAAAGTAATGCCCCGAGAACTCAAGTTAACGGATACGCTACAACATAACTTCTACGAAACTGCTCAAAATGACACCAAACTACTATGGGTGAGTAAAACTACTTGTTTTATTGCAGAAAGAAGGCTCAGATTGTAAAAAAAACGTTACTTTTCCTTTAAAGTAACTTCACAATGTGTTCAACTTGAAGAACTAAACAGAGCAAATAAAACAAACCCGGGGTAGTTCTGTTTATTCGTTTGATTATGGAGAAATGAAGGTGAGTAGACGAGGCTTTTGTCCCTGTGGTTTTCAGATTGGTGAATGTGATGATTTCATATAAACGAGTTTCACAAATGTTGAACCCGATTATTTCTATCAATCACCAGCCCCGAGAACTCGGCGTCTTTCAACAAAAATCTGCATTTAAACATCAACGTGTAAATCGGGCGGTAGTGGCTCAGTTAGTAGAGCGTTTGTCCACTGATCCAAAGGTTGGTGGTTCAAATCCCGCTCTTGAAAGAAGAAACAGCAGTGGTTGAGCGGTCAGATCCACTGACCCACAGGTTGGTTGGTACGATTCCAGCTCCCACAGATGAATCCTGCTGTTGTGTCCTTGGGCAAGACACTTAACCCACCTCGCCCCCAGTGTCTGCGTACACTGGTGTGTGAATGGGTGAGTGGTTCCTTGTTGTGAAAGCACTTTGGGTGTCTTGAAGGTGGAAAAGCGCTGTATAAAGATGTGACCATATGGTGGTGGTGTGG
>JAVJIX010000336.1:332500-340000 GCA_036785185.1 Paratrypauchen microcephalus
AGTGTGTAGTGTGTGTATGTGTAGTGTGTGTGTCTATGTGTAGTGTGTATGTGTAGTGTCTGTATGTGTAGTGTGTGTGTGTTGTATGTGTGTATATTGTGTGTGTAGTGTGTGTAGTGTGTGTGTTGTGTGTCTCTGTATGTGTAGTGTGTGTATTTGTAGTGTGTTGTGTGTCTCTGTGTGTGTAGTGTATGTGTGTATGTGTAGTGTGTTGTGTGTGTGTAGTGTGTGTGTGTGTGTCTTTGTGTGTATGTGTAGTGTGTTGTGTGTCTCTGTGTGTATGTGTGTGTGTGTGTGTAGTGTGTTGTGTGTGTGTGTGTTGTATGTGTGTATATTGTGTGTGTAGTGTGTCTGTGTTGTATGTGTGTATATATTGTGTAGTGTGTTGTATGTGTGTGTATATTGTGTGTGTGTGTGTATGTGTGTGTGTGTGTGTGTATATATTGTGTAGTGTGTTGTGTGTGTGTATATTGTGTGTGTGTGTGTGTGTGTGTATATTGTGTGTGTGTGTATATTGTGTGTAGTGTGTTGTGTGTGTGTATATTGTGTAGTGTGTTGTGTGTCTGTGTTGTGTGTGTATATATTGTGTAGTGTGTTGTGTGTGTGTATATTGTGTGTGTGTGTGTATATTGTGTGTGTGTGTATATTGTGTGTAGTGTGTGTATATATTGTGTAGTGTGTTGTGTGTGTGTATATTGTGTGTGTGTGTATATTGTGTGTAGTGTGTTGTGTGTGTATATATTGTGTAGTGTGTTGTATGTGTGTATATTGTGTGTGTAGTGTGTCTGTGTTGTATGTGTGTATATATTGTGTAGTGTGTTGTGTGTGTGTATATTGTGTGTGTAGTGTGTCTGTGTTGTATGTGTGTATATATTGTGTAGTGTGTTGTGTGTGTGTATATTGTGTAGTGTGTTGTGTGTGTGTATATTGTGTGTGTATATTGTGTGTAGTGTGTTGTGTGTCTCTGTATGTGTAGTGTGTTGTGTGTGTGTATATTGTGTGTGTGTGTATATTGTGTAGTGTGTTGTGTGTCTGTGTTGTATGTGTGTATATATTGTGTAGTGTGTTGTGTGTGTGTATATTGTGTGTGTATATTGTGTGTAGTGTGTTGTGTGTCCTGTATGTGTAGTGTGTGTGTGTGTTGTATGTGTAGTGTGTGTGTATGTGTAGTGTGTGTGTGTGTTGTATGTGTAGTGTGTGTGTGTATGTGTAGTGTGTGTGTGTGTTGTATGTGTGTATATTGTGTGTAGTGTGTTGTGTGTCCTGTATGTGTAGTGTGTTGTGTGTCTGTGTTGTTGTGAATCAAACACACTCTTTCTTTCTTTCTTTGTTTCTTTCTCGGGTTTAGGAGTTTTTATTTCACATCGTGTCATGCAAATCTCTCGGGAGACGGAGTGTCCCACTTCACAGACCCGGACACACCCACGCGTTCCCCACCGCCGTGAGAACCGGAGCGCCGCGCCCTGCTCCGCCATGAGACCCGACAAAGACCCGCCCGCCCGCCGGCCCTGGGAACGAGGCGCCGGGGGGCCCCAGGGAGCGGCGTCCGCGGGACAAAGCCTGTGGCCGGATGGAGCCGGAGCTCGGGAGCCGGGAAGAGCGGGGCGTTCCCCGAGACAAAGGATAAACTAGATCTTTGGATGTTCTCTTTACAAACGGGAGCGGCGGCGGGGGAGGCGTTACAGATTCGGTGTCCGGGAAACTTCCACAGGGTCTGAGTGCAGACCTCCGCCCAGAGCCCCCCCTCCTCCAGGTTCCTCCAGGTTCCTCCAGGTTCCTCCAGGTTCCTCCAGGTTCCTCCATGTGTGTAGAATCCCTCAGTCGTCCAGGTAGAATCCATGGCAAAAGGAGATATTCAGGTACAGATCCAGAGAAAAGAGCTGGTTTGAGAGGAGGAGTTAAAGAAAGAGAATCCTTCCTTGAACACAAATGGAGGGCTCAGACATCATTTGTCTCCATCTATAACTCTGTCCTCAAACCTAAATCAACAAGACCCACACTCCACTCCCACTGCAGATCTAACAGGCCCACCGAACTAACACCAACTGCAAACAAGTAGGTGTGGTCGTCTCAGAGTCATTTCATTGTAGTGAGCGCCCCCTTCAGGCAGATATAAGCAGTGTCCACCAGCGTCTGAGCAGAACTGAAGAAGCAGAAGAAACGGATTCCACCAAATAAACTTTTGTCCAGTCGACAAACTGAATTTCTCCTTTTGCCAGGTTCCTCCAGGTTCCTCCAGGTTCCTTTGGTTCACTTTATAAACAGAATGGGCCTAATTAAACCTTTAAGCACGTTTCAAAGACGAGATCTCCAGTAGATTTCACTTCTAGAGTGACACATGTCACCCGGACCTTCACAAGGACCTTCATGCGGGCCTTCACTGTTTTGACATGTTTTGGTGTGTTTTAACGTGTTTCTGCCTGTTTTAGCATGTTTTTGTGCGTTTTCGTGTGTTTTCATGTGTTTTGGCGTGTTTTAGGGTGTTTTGGCGTGGCGCATATGGAGGTACGTTAAATGAGGGTCCTCTGGGGGAAGTCTGCAGCCAGAGCCGTCTCAAAACTTCAGAAACATCAGCGGAATCGCCGGAGACGCAAAGCTACTTTTATTGACCAAGTTTGGCCAATAAATAAACCAAAGAACCTGCCGCCCGTTCTTTAGTCATGTGGTGTTTAGGCCTACGATAAATGTGGGAAAACTCTGACTTCAGAGGAAAGACGCACAAGTCAGACCGTTCAGCCCCCAGCTGCACCTACGAGAACCTCCCATCGAGAACCTCCCATCGAGAACCTCCCACCGAGAACCTCCCACCGAGAACCTCCCATCGAGAACCTCCCATCGAGAACCTCCCATTGAGAACCTCCCACCGAGAACCTCCCACCGAGAACCTCCCATCGAGAACCTCCCACCGAGAACCTCCCACCGAGAACCTCCCATTGAGAACCTCCCACCGAGAACCTCCCACCGAGAACCTCCCACCGAGAACCTCCCATCGAGAACCTCCCACCGAGAACCTCCCACCGAGAACCTCCCACAGAGAACCTCCCATCGAGAACCTCCCATCGAGAACTTCCCATCGAGAACTTCCCATCGAGAACCTCCCACCGAGAACCTCCCATCGAGAACCTCCCATCGAGAACCTCCCACCGAGAACCTCCCACCGAGAACCTCCCATCGAGAACCTCCCACCGAGAACCTCCCATCGAGAACCTCCCACCGAGAACCTCCCACCGAGAACCTCCCACCGAGAACTTCCCATCGAGAACCTCCCATCGAGAACCTCCCACCGAGAACCTCCCATCGAGAACCTCCCACCGAGAACCTCCCATCGAGAACCTCCCACCGAGAACCTCCCACCGAGAACCTCCCATCGAGAACCTCCCACCGAGAACCTCCCACCGAGAACCTCCCACCGAGAACCTCCCATCGAGAACCTCCCACCGAGAACTTCCCATCGAGAACCTCCCATCGAGAACCTCCCATCGAGAACTTCCCATCGAGAACCTCCCACCGAGAACCTCCCATCGAGAACCTCCCACCGAGAACCTCCCATCGAGAACTTCCCATCGAGAACCTCCCCCGGTGCAGCCGACAGACCGTTCGGCAAAGACCGGAGAACAGAACAGCCTGAAGCAGTGAAATATAAAAATAACGAGAACATCTGAGCTGATATCTTATTTGATACAGTATTTTATATTTTATTACTTATTTCTCTATTTTATTCTGATTTGTACATATACATTTATTATTTTTATTTTATTTTTATAACTATGTCTCATTTGACTCCGGTCTATTGCTTTTTTTTTTTTTTTTTTTTGCTATTCCATCTATTTTTTGTTCCCTTCTGTTATAGATTATATTGATGAGTGAGCTACTGGACCCAAATCATTTCCCTGTGGATCAATAAAGTTAGTCTAAGTCTAAGTTCCTCTGTCTCCCTGCTCTGCCTCTCCGGGTTTGGGACTGGCTCAAAGACTCTGGCCGGAGTGTTTTCGGCAGTGCGCAGCTCAAAGAAACGAGGAGGAAAAGTTCAACTATTGAAATGTGTTGATTCTTTTGTGATGACGTGTTTTTCACACCAGGGGGCGACGTGACACTTTCACATTTGATCTAACGTGAAAAATAAATCACAAATAAAAGTGCAAACTATGACTAGAATAATTTAGCGTTGATCTACGGTGTGGACTAACGGGTCGGTCTGGCTAAGGCTCAGGCTGAGGGGTGGGGGGCCCGTCCCAGGTGAAGGGGCGGTTGGCGTTGAAGGTATGGGGGAAGTTGGTGGGAGGGGTCATGCCAAAATCTCCGTGTTGGCGGCCTATGCCTGTGCCTAACTCGATGGGGTCGCCTTCGCATTTGTCGGGGTACAGCAGGTACCCGGAGAACACGGACGAGGCCTCGGGGCCCGTGATCATCCCGTTGGTGTTTTCGTCTTTGATCTGGAGCCAGATGCCGTCGCCCTCCTTCAGGCGCAGCACCACGGTCTGGGACAGGGACCCCAGGGAGGACGTGTCGGTGGTCTTCAGCACGGGGTTGAAGTTCCAGAACAGCCCCACCTTGAGGGGGCGCGTGGACACGGTCAGGGTGAAGGTGAACACGTACGTGCCGTTGATGGGGGCCACGTAGATGCCCATAGACGGTATGTAGCTGTTCTGGATGTTGTAGAGGACTTTGGAGAAGGGCACCGGCATTTCCGGGGACGGGTAGCTGTTGGCGAGGCCGGCGGAGAACGCCGACTTGATAGACGGCATGCAGGGCCCCGGGGCCCCCGGCATGCCCATCATACCCATGTCGCCCTTGTCTCCGGGCTCACCCTTCTCCCCCGGGGGCCCCGGCTCGCCCTGGTCTCCTGGGGGCCCCGAATCCCCCTTCTGCCCGGGGGCCCCGTTGATCCCGTCCACACAGTCACAGTCCCCTTTGAGCCCCCGGTCCCCCTTCACACCGGGTTGGCCGTGTGTGCCGGGGGAACCCGGCACGCCGCTCTCGCCCTTGGCTCCTTTGTGGCCTTTAGGCCCATCTGCTCCCGACACCCCCCTCAGGCCGGCGGGTCCCGGTGGACCAGGGGGGCCGGGGGGGCCCTGGACGGGCTCACACTCTGGACAAATACCATCATCTCCTTTGGGCCCCTGGTCTCCAGGAGGACCGTCCCGCCCGGTGTCGCCCTTCTCCCCTGCACACACACACAAACAAAAGTCACACACACAAAAGTCACACACACACACACACAAAAGTCACACACACAGTCACACACACACAAAAGTCACACACACAAAAGTCACACACACACAAACAAAAGTCACACACACAAAAGTCACACACACACAAAAGACACACACAACAGTCACACACACACACAAAAGTCACACACACACAAGTCTCACACACACACACAAAAGTCACATACACACAAACAAAAGTCACACACACAAAAGTCACACGCACAAAAGTCACACACACAGTCACACACACGCACAAAAGTCACACACACAAAAGTCACACACACACAAACAAAAGTCACACACACAAAAGTCACACACGCACAAAAGTCACACACACACAGTCACACTCACACACAAAAGTCACACGCACAAAAGTCACACACACAGTCACACACACGCACAAAAGTCACACACACACAAAAGTCACACACAAAAGTCACACACACAAAAGTCACACACACACAAGTCTCACACACACACACACACAAAAGTCACACACACAAAAGTCACATGCACAAAAGTCACACACACAAGTCACACACACGCACACAAGTCACACACACACACAAAAGTCACACACACACAAAAGTCACACACACACACACACAAAAGTCACACACACAAAAGACACACGCACAAAAGTCACACACGCACAAAAAAGTCACACACACAGTCACACACGCACAAAAGTCACACATACAAAAGTCACACACACACAAAAGTCACACACACACGCACAAAAGTCACACACACACAAAAGTCACACACACAAAAGTCACACATACACAAAAGTCACACACACACACATAAAGCAGAGCTGAACACTGCAGTTGTGTTATTTATGTTTAATGTGTTTAATCCTGACCAACTATGTGTGTGTATGTGTGTGTGTGTGTGTGTGTAGAGTGTGTGTAGTGTGTATATAGTGTAGTGTGTGTAGAGGGTTGTGTGGTGTGTGTAGAGGGTTGTGTGTTGTGCTTTACCTTTGAACCCTCGGGCTCCTGAGGGTCCCAGCTCCCCCTGCAGTCCGGGCGCTCCCTTTAGGCCGTCATCGCCTTTTTGTCCTGTGTCACATGACCACAGCAGTTAGAACACCCCACACATGGACCCCACCCATGGGACCCCACCCGGGGACCCCACACATGGACCCCACACATAGACCCCACCCTGGGACCCCACCCGGGGACCCCACCCATGGACCCCACACATGGATCCCACACATGGACCCCACCCGGGGACCCCACCCAGGGACTCCACATGAGGACCCCACATGAGGACCCCACACATGGAGCCCACCCATGGGACCCCACCCGGGGACCCCACACATGGACCCCACACATGGATCCACACATGGACCCCACCCTGGGACCCCACCCGGGGACCCCACCCATGGACCCCACACATGGATCCCACACATGGACCCCACCCGGGGACCCCACCCAGGGACTCCACATGAGGACCCCACATGAGGACCCCACACATGGAGCCCACCCATGGGACCCCACCCGGGGACCTCTTTCTTCACAAATTGCTTCTTGATTGGTAAAACTTTCATTTATTTTTTTTTGTTTGACCAAAGAAAATAAAAGTGAGTTTGATCAAACCCGTCACACTTTAACCCACTGCTTCTGTCTGTACTCAAAATGTGTAAAACAAAAGAACTTTTACTTGTGCGTACTCCTTCGCAGTCACATCGCGCTGGCGGGTTCTACATGTGTGCATATGGTGGAATGTTCAGCAGTTACCATGGCGACACGATGCACACATTAGCAAACACTGTCAAAAATGTTTTAAATGAAAACTCTTGAGTGTTCGTGGTCTTATTTCAGGCAGAATTTGGCCTCGATATAATTCTAGGACTAAACAGTGACATCAAATATCAGCCCGCTGATACTACGACTCCCAGAATGCTTTGCAAGGGTGCTCGTCCGTCAGTTCGCTCATAGCCCCCCCCCACACACACACACACTCCTGCGGACACTCCTGCGGACACTCGTCTGCGACCGGTCACCTCACTCACATTTAATCCACCGCTTCAGAAAAACGGCCAAACAGAAAACAGGAGCGTTCAGGAAAAGACAAACCTGTGTGTGGAGCCAACGTGTCTGTAAGGAAAGAATAACATTCGACGACCCAATGAAACAAAACACCAGGATAAGGATCTGAACGAGAAGCAAAAGCTCCAGAAGGTGGAGGAGATGAAAAGAAGTCTGGTTTCATGGCAAACTATGTTCACTAAAGCGTTTTATCGTGGTTGCAGAGATCGCCAAATCAGCCCGTCGCTTTA
>JAVJIX010000336.1:345000-385000 GCA_036785185.1 Paratrypauchen microcephalus
GCAGTCCGCCCTTGTCACCAAGCAAAACCACTCTGAAACTATACGATGGTTCACTGATTCAGCCAAAAGGGGAATGCAGTCTCAAAGCAGAACATGATGGCAAATCCTACATCCTGAGGTTCCATGTCATGGAGACGTCACAAACTCCTCTCCTCTCTGCTGACACCTGCCTACAACTGAATCTACTCCAGATTACCAGCAGCCATGTCGTACACAGTCTTGATGCAGGGCCAGCAGACAGCACCACCGTACCACCAACAACGGAGGAACTCATATCCTCATTTGATGACGTGTTCGATGGACTTGGATGCCTCCCCGGTGAACTACACCTAAAAGTCGATCCCGCCATAAGGCCTGTGCAGCAACTTCCTCGCAGGGTCCCAATTCCCATCAAAGACAAAGTAACAAAAGCCATTGAAGACATGGAAGCCAGAGGCATCATTGCCAAAGTCACAGACCCAACCCCATGGATCAGCAATATGGTGGTGGTGGAAAACAAAGACAAACTCCGCATTTGCATCGACCCGACAGTACTAAACAAAGCACTACTGCGATCACACTATCAGATGCCAACAATAGAGGAGATTCTGCCTGAAATAGCTAAAGCAAAGACATTCTCTGTCTTGGATGCAAAAGATGGCTACTGGCAAATACAGCTAGATAAGGCAAGCAGCTATCTTACAACATTCTGGACACCTTTAGGGCGCTACAGGTGGCTCAGGATGCCCTTTGGGATCAAGCCAGCAGCCGAAGAGTATCAGAGACGACAACACGAAGTGCTACAGGGCCTCAAGGGTGTGGCTGTAATAGCTGATGACATTCTTGTCTATGGATGCGGTGACACCAATGAAGAAGCGATGGTGGATCATGACAAAAATCTAACAGCCCTCCTCCAGCGAGCCAGGGCAGTCAACCTAAAGCTAAACAAAAGGAAACTGCGACTGAAGCTCCCCAGTGTGACATACATGGGACACTTACTCACCACAGAAGGGCTATGCCCAGATCCAGACAAGGTAGCCGCTGTCCAGAACATGCAAACACCACACGACGTGAAGTCTCTCCAGCGGCTGCTTGGATTTGTCAACTACCTCTCCAAATTCTTGCCTCACTTGTCAGATGTCTGTGAGCCACTCAGACGTCTGACTGACAAGGATGTTGAATGGGCCTGGCTAGCACAGCATGACGAAGCATTGCGCTGTATCAAACAGCTAGTCACACAGCACCCCGTCCTTAAGTACTATGACCTTAATGATGAGGTAACCCTGCAATGTGATGCGAGTGAAACTGGCCTAGGAGCAGCCCTCCTTCAAAACGGTCAGCCTGTAGCCTTTGCCTCAAGGACACTGACCCCAACCGAACAGAGATACGCACAAATTGAGAAAGAATGTCTGGCCATTGTCTTTGCATGTGACAAATTTGATCAGTACATTCATGGCAGGGATCACATCACTGTTCACAGTGATCACAAGCCCCTAGAGACAATTTTCAAGAAGTCACTACTCATGGCACCAAAGAGGCTGCAACGGATGTTGCTCAGACTTCAGAGATACCAAATACACCTACTGTACAGACCAGGCAAAGAACTGCACGTAGCCGACTTCTTATCCAGAACTCCACAGTCCAACGCGGAACACCCACAAATGCAGACACCAGCCTCTGTATATGCCATGGGTCTGACATCAGCAGACCTGGAACAGGTCAGTCACAGCAGCAATACCAACATCACTACGAAGACGTTGGAGTCCATTAAGACACACTCTGCTCAAAATCCGGTGGCCCGGGCTCTGAACAGACACATCAGCAAGGGCTGGCCAGAACACAGACATGCCTTAGACACCCCGCTTCGTCCATTCTGGACATACAGAGAAGAACTTACAGCAGAAGAGGGCCTAATTTTCAAAGGACAGAGGGTCTTCATTCCTGAACCATTACGCCACAGCTTCCTGAAGAAGATTCACGTTGGGCATTCAGGTATTGAGGCCAGCCAGAGGAAGGCCCGTGAGGCTATCTTCTGGCCAGGAATAGCTGATGACATTAAGAACTTCACTAATGGCTGTGCAACCTGCAATGCCACCCAAGGGAGACAACAAAAAGAAACACTTACTGCACACCACGTTCCAGACATCCCATGGTCCAAGGTTGGAATAGACCTCTTCAGCATCAAGAGCTCCACATATCTCATCATAGTGGATTATTACTCTGACTACTGGGAGATTGATGATCTTTCAGACTACACAGCATCTACTGTCATTGAAGCATGCAAGAAACAATTCTGCAGACATGGCACCCCTCACACGGTCTTCTCAGATAATGGTCCCCCCTTCAATAGCATGGAATTCCAACAATTTGCTGAGGATTGGGACTTTAAACATGCAACCTCATCCCCATATCACAGCCAAAGCAATGGCAAAGTGGAGTCCGCAGTGAAAATAGCAAAGACGTTGCTGAAACGCTGCACAATGGATGGAGAGGACCCATGGAAAGCAGTGCTTGAATGGAGAAACACTCCAACAGAAGGCCTTGACAGCTCACCGGTCCAAAGACTCATGTCAAGACGGACCCGATCGCTCCTACCCAGACGGAGTGCTCTCCTGAACCCTGAAGTGACGAAAGATGTTGTGGCAAAGAAAAGACTCAAAGGAGCAGGTGTCAAACACCGATACGACCTTCATGCTCGCGATCTCCAACCCATCACACAAGGGCAGGCGGTACGCGTCCTTCTTCACCCCAACCACCCAGACAGCACTTGGGCACTTGGCTTGTGCATTGACCAGCTCAGCGATCGCTCATATGTGGTTCTGGTGAATGGGAAGAAATACCGTCGCAACCGCCGAGACATTCGCCCAGTGCAAGAACAACTCACCATCACTCCTGACCACCACCATCCACTGCTGGACGACTACAACTGGAATGCCGGAGGTGACATGGGGAACCCAGCCGACATCAGTGATCCAGCAGCTGAAGATGCATCCATGGACCAACCTTCATCGCCCAACCCTCCCCCTCCCCCTCCCCTGCAGCATACCAGAACCAGGAGCAACATTCAGCGACCTGCAAGATTTACCACTGACTTTACTGTTTAAAAAAAAAAAAAAAAAAAAAAACAGACAAAAGAAATGGAAGCAGTACCTGTGGAGACCTAGCACAAAAAATGTAATTTTGTTAAAATATTGTACAATTTCTTTCTTATGTTTTTCAAGTCTTTATACTTAGTTATGTTTTATAACCAGGACTCTGATACAAATAGAGTGTTGCACTGGTAAGAGTTCCAGCTTCAGGTATTATGTAAAGGGAGATGTTACAATGTTATAGTGCCACTAGGTGGCACTCTATGAACGATGCTTAATGTTCATCACCGTAGTGCAAGCAAGCAGGAAAAGGAGTTACAGCCAGATAGCGGCAGGCTAGACTGTATGTGCTGCAAGCGAGTTATAAATAATAAAGCCTACGGATTGTCTTATACTTGAGTCTTGACTGACATCTTTCAACAGTTTGCTTGGATGTTTTGACCTGGAGCGTGGTGGACCTGGAGCGTGGTGGACCTGGAGCGTGGTGGACCTGGAGCGTGGTGGACCTGGAGCGTGGTAGACCTGGAGTGTGGTGGACCTGGAGCGTGGTAGACCTGGAGCGTGGTGGACCTGGAGCGTGGTAGACCTGGAGCGTGGTGGACCTGGAGCGTGGTAGACCTGGAGCGTGGTAGACCTGGAGCGTGGTAGACCTGGAGTGTGGTGGACCTGGAGCATGGTGGATAGTGCGTCGCCGTTCGCGCTGGTTGCTCTGCGCTTCCATCACGCTAAACGCCCGCCCACTGTTCACACAGGCCCAAAACGCCGAAAACCCTTTGCTTTAGTCGCGCGTTAATGCGCCGATACGTAGGGTTAACATGGGAATCGCTCGCACAATTCGCGCATAACGTGTCCGGTGTAAATGTACCATGAGTTTGTGAGTCTGAGTTTGTGAGTCTGAGTTTGTGAGTCTGACCTTTGATGCCTGGTCTTCCCATAAACCCTGGGGGACCTCTGAAGCCCGGGGAACCTCGGGGGCCAGAACTGCCAGGGAGACCTGTAAAAGAGGACCAAGTCAGAGCAGAACTAAACCAGGACTAAACTCCAGGACTAACGCAGGACTGAACCAGGACTACCCCAGGCCCCCCACGGTGTTACCTGGCAGGCCGCGGTCTCCCCGGTCTCCCTTGGGTCCCTGGGTGCTCTTGCAGTGGGAGCAGATGCAGTACCAGGGGATCTGGTCGGGGGGCACGGGCACGGGGGACTGGAGCAGGACCTGGCAGTACGCCTCCATGGCATCGTCGGGCACAAAGGTGGTGGAGTTCATGTCCGTCTCAGGCGCAAAGGCGGTGTTGGGGTCGGGGTAATCCGCCCGCACGGCCACCAGGGGGAGCAGCAGAGGCAGGAGCGCGACCACGAACAGCATCGTCTGAGGAGAGACGGAAAGAATCAGATGCCCTCCCGTCCTCCTGGAGCCATAAAAAGGGACTGAACCAGGACTAAAACCAGGACTAAAACCAGGACTGAACCAGGACTGAACCAGGACTGAACCAGGACTGAACCAGGACTAAAACCAGGACTGAACCAGGACTAAAACCAGGACTAAAACCAGGACTGAACCAGGACTGAACCAGGACTAAAACCAGGACTGAACCAGGACTAAAACCAGGACTAAAACCAGGACTGAACCAGGACTGAACCAGGACTAAAACCAGGACTGAACCAGGACTAAAACCAGGACTAAAACCAGGACTGAACCAGGACTGAACCAGGACTAAAACCAGGACTGAACCAGGACTAAAACCAGGTCTGAACCAGGATTAAAACCAGGACTAAAGCCAGGACTAAAACCAGGACTAAAACCAGGACTAAAACCAGGACTGAACCAGGACTAAAACCACGACTAAAACCACGACTAAAACCAGGACTGAACCAGGACTAAAACCAGGACTAAAGCCAGGACTGAACCAGGACTAAAACCAGGACTAAAGCCAGGACTGAACCAGGTCTGAACCAGGACTAAAACCAGGACTAAAACCAGGACTAAACCAGGACTAAAACCAGGACTAAAACCAGGACTGAACCAGGACTAAACCAGGACTAAAACCAGGACTAAAACCAGGACTAAAACCACGACTAAAACCACGACTAAAACCAGGACTGAACCAGGTCTGAACCAGGACTAAAACCAGGACTAAAACCAGGACTAAAACCAGGACTGAACCAGGACTGAACCAGGACTAAAACCAGGATGAAAAACCAGGACTGAACCAGGTCTGAACCAGGACTAAAACCAGGACTGAACCAGGACTAAAACCAGGACTAAAACCAGGACTGAACCAGTTCTGAACCAGGACTAAAACCAGGACTGAACCAGGACTAAAACCAGGACTGAACCAGGTCTGAACCAGGACTAAAACCAGCACTGAACCAGGACTAAAACCAGGACTGAACCAGGTCTGAACCAGGACTAAAACCAGGACTGAACCAGGACTAAAACCAGGACTGAACCAGGTCTGAACCAGGACTAAAACCAGCACTGAACCAGGTCTGAACCAGGACTAAAACCAGGACTGAACCAGGACTAAAACCAGGACTGAACCTGGACTAAATCAGGACTAAACAAAGATTTAAACCAGAAATAAGCACCCTGGGTTCAAACCCGGACTAAACAAGAACTGAGCCAGGATTTAGCCAGGATTGAACTCAGGCTAAAAGAGGACTAAACCAGGTGTGTCAGATGCCCTCCCACATGTTAATGTCACTGAGACACAAAGAGCTCGAACTCAGCACCATGGAGAGCTCCACACACCCACAACTGAAACCAGGAGTCCTGGTTTAGTCCTGGTTTAGTCCTGGTTTAGTCCAGGTTTAGTCCAGGTTTAGTCCAGGTTTAGTCCAGGCTTAGTCCAGGCTTAGTCCAGGCTTAGTCCAGGCTTAGTCCAGGTTTAGTCCAAGTTTAGTCCAGGCTTAGTCCAGGTTTAGTCCACGTTTGTCCAGGTTTAGTCCAGGTTTAGTCCTGCTTTAGTCCAGGCTTAGTCCAGGCTTAGTCCAGGTTTAATCCAGGTTTAGTCCAGGTTTAGTCCAGGCTTAGTCCAGGTTTAGTCCAAGTTTAGTCCAGGCTTAGTCCAGGTTTAGTCCACGTTTAGTCCAGGTTTAGTCCAGGTTTAGTCCTGCTTTAATCCAGGCTTAGTCCAGGCTTAGTCCAGGCTTAGTCCAGGTTTAGTCCAAGTTTAGTCCAGGTTTAGTCCATGTTTTGTCCAGGTTTAGTCCACATTTAGTCCAGGTTTAGTCCACGTTTAGTCCTGGTTTAGTCCACGTTTAGTCCAGGCTTAGTCCTGGTTTAGTCCACGTTTAGTCCTGGTTTAGTCCACGTTTAGTCCAGGCTTAGTCCTGGTTTAGTCCACGTTTTGTCCAGGTTTAGTCCATGTTTTGTCCAGGTTTAGTCCATGTTTTGTCCAGGTTTAGTCCAGGTTTAGTCCATGTTTAGTCCATGTTTAGTCCAGGCTTAGTCCTGGTTTAATCCTGGTTTAGTCCAAGTTTAGTCCAGGTTTAGTCCATGTTGATTTCCGATCTGACCCCCCCCCCCACACACACCCTTCCTTCTGTTGCCAAAGAAAAAAACACTGGAGTGTCTGTCCGCTCCAGGTATCGAAGCAAGTTCCTAATGTGTGAACCTGTTCACTCATATGGCAATAAAAACCTTCCTGATTCCTGATGTTTAGTCCAGGTTTAGTCCCGTTTAGTTCTGGTTTAGTCCTGGTTTAGTCCACGTTTAGTCCAGGTTTGGTCCATGTTTAGTCCAGGTTTAGTCCAGGTTTAGTCCTGGTTTAGTCCAGGCTTAGTCGATGTTTAATCCAGGTTTAGTCCAGGTTTAGTCCTGGTTTAGTCCTGGTTTAGTCCTGGTTCAGTCCTGGTTTAGTCCTGGTTTAGTCCAGGCTTAGTCGATGTTTAATCCAGGTTTAGTCCTGGTTTAGTCCAAGCTTAGTCCAGGTTTAGTCCAGGTTTGGTCCATGTTTAGTCCAGGTTTAGTCCAGGTTTAGTCCTGGTTTAGTCCAGGCTTAGTCCATGTTTAATCCAGGTTTAGTCCTGGTTTAGTCCATGTTTAGTCCACGTTTAGTCCATGTTTAATCCAGGTTTAGTCCAGGTTTAGTCCTGGTTTAGTCCATGTTTAGTCCAGGTTCAGTCCAGGTTCAGCCCAGGTTTAGTCCATATTTATTCCAGGTTTAGTCCAGGTTTAGTCTTTGTTTAAATTATGAATGGACCAGGACTAAACCTAAACCAGGACTAAACCAGGACTAAACCAGGTCCAAACCAAGATTAAACCAGGACTAAACCAGTACTAATCCAGGTCTAAACCAGTACTAATCCAGGTCTAAACTAGGATTAAACCAGGACTAATCCAGGGCTGAACTTTTTGATACAAAACCGCTTTGTTCAGATCTGACTCCATATTCTGTGGTTTGAATACTGGAACTGTGAAATGTGAAAATAAACAATCTGAGCTGAAATGTTCCGCAGTAATGCTTTAATAATAAACTAAATAATACATTTTATTTTATCAGTTAAAACTAAAAAAGAAAGTGAGTCAGAATAAACCATCATCTCATCTCATCATCTCGAGCACCAACTCACAAAGTCCTGCTTTAGTCCTGGTTTAATCCAAGTTTGGACCTGGTTTGGACCTGTTTTGGACCTGGTTTAGTCCTGGTTTAGTCCTGGTTTAATCCTGGCGTGGACCTGGTTTGAACCTGGTTTAGTCCTGGTTTAGTCCCGGTTTAGTCCCGGTTTAGTCCTGGTTTGGACCTGGTTTAGACCTGGTTTAGTCCTGGTTTAGTCCTGGTTTAATCCTGGCTTGGTCCTGGTTTGAACCTGGTTTAGTCCTAGTTTAGTCCTGGTTTAGTCCCGGTTTAGTCCCGGTTTAGTCCCTGTTTAGTCCTGGTTTAGTCCTGGTTTAGTCCCGGTTTAGTCCCGGTTTAGACCTGGTTTAGTCCCGGTTTAGTCCTGGTTTAGTCCTGGTTCAGTCCCGGTTTAGTCCTGGTTCAGTCCTGGTTCAGTCCTGGTTTAGTCCTGGTTTAGTCCCGGTTTAGTCCTGGTTTAGTCCTGGTTCAGTCCTGGTTTAGTCCCGGTTTAGTCCTGGTTCAGTCCTGGTTCAGTCCTGGTTTAGTCCTGGTTTAGTCCCGGTTTAGTCCTGGTTTAGTCCTGGTTTAGTCCCGGTTTAGTCCTGGTTTAGTCCTGGTTCAGTCCTGGTTTAGTCCCGGTTTAGTCCTGATTTAGTCCTGGTTCAGTCCTGTTTTAGTCTTGGTTTAGTCCTGGTTTAGTCCTGGTTAAGTCCTGGTTTAGTCCTGGTTTAGTCCTGGTTTAGTCCTGGTTCAGTCCTGGTTTTGTCCTGGTTCAGTCCTGGTTTAGTCCTGGTTTAGTCCTGGTTCAGTCCCGGTTTAGTCCTGGTTTAGTCCTGGTTTAGTCCTGGTTCAGTCCTGGTTTAGTCCTGGTTTAGTCCTGGTTCAGTCCTGGTTTAGTCCTGGTTCAGTCCTGGTTCAGTCCTGGTTTAGACCTGGTTTAGTCCTGGTTTAGTCCTGGTTTAGTCCTGGTTCAGTCCTGGTTTAGACACTCACCGTTGGTCGCAGACAGTGTCTCTGTAGAATCTTTGAGGATCAGAGCAGGATTTAGACCAGGACTTGACGCACCTGTAAATAAAACCCCTGACCACGCCCCCTTCACCTGACTCCGCCCACAGGGCCCCGCCCGTTTCCCAGATACGAGAAACGACCAGAACCCCTGGCCCCGGGGCAAATATCAAATATGAGAGAAATGACGAGAAACCAGCCAAGACGACCCAGATCTGTGCAGGTCTTGGTTTAGACCTGGTCTAGTCCTGGTTTCGTCCTGGTTTAGTCGTGGTTTAGACCTGGTTTAGACCTGGATTAGTCCTACTTTAGACCTGGTTTAATCCTGGTTAAGTCCTGGTTTAGACCTGGTTTAATCCTGGTTAAGTCCTGGTTTAGACCTGGTTTAGACCTGGTTTAGTCCTAGTTTAGACCTGGTTTAGTCCTAGTTTAGACCTGGTTTAGTCCTGGTTTAGATTTGGTTCAGACCTAGTTTAGACTTGGTTTAGACCTGGTTTAGACCTGGTTTAGTCCTGGTTTAGACCTGGCTTAGACTTTGTTTAGACCTGGTTTAGTCCTGGTTTAGTCCTGGTTTAGACCTGGTTTAGTCCTGGTTTAGTCCTGGTTTAGATTTTGTATAGACCTGGTTTTAGACCTGGTTTAGTCCTGGTTTAGACCTGGTTTAGACCTGGTTTAATCCTGGTTTAGACCTGGTTTAGTCCTGGTTTAGACCTGGTTTAGACCTGGTTTAATCCTGGTTTAGACCTGGTTTAGTCCTGGTTTAGACCTGGTTTAGACCTGGTTTAATCCTGGTTTAGACCTGGCTTAGTCCTGGTTTAGTCCTGGTTTAGACCTAGTTTAGACCTAGTTTAGACCTGGTTTAGTCCTGGTTTAGACCTGGTTTAGACCTGGTTTAGACCTGGTTTAGTCCTGGTTTAGACCTGGTTTAATCCTGGTTTAGACCTAGTTTAGACCTGGTTTAGTCCTGGTTTAGGCCTGGTTTAGTCCTGGTTTAGACCTAGTTTAGACCTGGTTTAGTCCTAGTTTAGACCTGGTTTAGTCCTGGTTTAGATTTGGTTCAGACCTAGTTTAGACTTGGTTTAGACCTGGTTTAGACCTGGTTTAGTCCTGGTTTAGACCTGGCTTAGACTTTGTTTAGACCTGGTTTAGTCCTGGTTTAGTCCTGGTTTAGACCTGGTTTAGTCCTGGTTTAGTCCTGGTTTAGATTTTGTATAGACCTGGTTTTAGACCTGGTTTAGTCCTGGTTTAGACCTGGTTTAGACCTGGTTTAATCCTGGTTTAGATCTGGTTTAGTCCTGGTTTAGACCTGGTTTAGACCTGGTTTAATCCTGGTTTAGACCTGGTTTAGTCCTGGTTTAGACCTGGTTTAGACCTGGTTTAATCCTGGTTTAGACCTGGCTTAGTCCTGGTTTAGTCCTGGTTTAGACCTAGTTTAGACCTAGTTTAGACCTGGTTTAGTCCTGGTTTAGACCTGGTTTAGACCTGGTTTAGTCCTGGTTTAGACCTGGTTTAATCCTGGTTTAGACCTAGTTTAGACCTGGTTTAGTCCTGGTTTAGGCCTGGTTTAGTCCTAGTTTAGACCTAGTTTAGACCTGGTTTAGTCCTGGTTTAGATTTGGTTCAGACCTAGTTTAGACTTGGTTTAGACCTAGTTTAGACCTGCTTTAGTCCTGGTTTAGTCCTGGTTTAGACCTAGTTTAGACCTGGTTTAGTCCTGGTTTAGATTTGGTTCAGACCTAGTTTAGACTTGGTTTAGACCTAGTTTAGACCTGGTTTAGACCTGGTTTAGACTTTGTATAGACCTGGTTTAGACCTGGTTTAGTCCTGGTTTAGACCTGGTTTAGACCTGGTTTAATCCTGGTTTAGACCTGGTTTAGTCTTGGTTTAGACCTGGTTTAGACCTGGTTTAGTCCTGGTTTAGGCCTGGTTTAGTCCTGGTTTAGTCCTGGTTTAGACCTAGTTTAGACCTAGTTTAGTCCTGGTTTAGACCTGGTTTAGTCCTGGTTTAGACCTGGTTTAGTCCTAGTTTAGACCTGGTTTAGTCCTGGTTTAATCCTGGTTTAGACCTGGTTTAGTCCTGGTTTAGACCTAGTTTAGACCTGGTTTAGTCCTGGTTTAGTCCTGGTTTAGACCTAGTTTAGACCTAGTTTAGACCTGGTTTAGTCCTGGTTTAGACCTGGTTTAGTCCTGGTTTAGACCTAGTTTAGACCTGCTTTAGTCCTGGTTTAGTCCTGGTTTAGACCTAGTTTAGACCTGGTTTAGTCCTGGTTTAGATTTGGTTTAGACCTAGTTTAGACTTGGTTTAGACCTAGTTTAGACCTGGTTTAGACCTGGTTTAGACTTTGTATAGACCTGGTTTAGACCTGGTTTAGTCCTGGTTTAGACCTGGTTTAGACCTGGTTTAATCCTGGTTTAGACCTGGTTTAGTCTTGGTTTAGACCTGGTTTAGACCTGGTTTAGTCCTGGTTTAGGCCTGGTTTAGTCCTGGTTTAGTCCTGGTTTAGACCTAGTTTAGTCCTGGTTTAGACCTGGTTTAGTCCTGGTTTAGACCTGGTTTAGTCCTAGTTTAGACCTGGTTTAGTCCTGGTTTAGTCCTGGTTTAGACCTGGTTTAGTCCTGGTTTAGACCTAGTTTAGACCTGGTTTAGTCCTGGTTTAGTCCTGGTTTAGACCTAGTTTAGACCTAGTTTAGACCTGGTTTAGTCCTGGTTTAGACCTGGTTTAGTCCTGGTTTAGACCTAGTTTAGACCTAGTTTATACATTGTTTAGACCTGGTTTAGTCCTGGTTTAGTCCTGGTTTAGACCTGGTTTAGTCCTGGTTTAGTCCTGGTTTAGTCCTGGTTTAGACCTGGTTTAGTACTGGTTTAGTCCTGGTTTAGACCTGGTTTAGTCCTGGTTTAGACCTGGTTTAGTACTGGTTTAGTCCTGGTTTAGACCTGGTTTAGTCCTGGTTTAGACCTGGTTTAGTCCTGGTTTAGTCCTGGTTTAGTCCTGGTTTAGACCTGGTTTAGTCCTGGTTTAGTCCTGGTTTAGACCTGGTTTAGACCTGGTTTAGACCTGGTTTAGTCCTGGTTTAGTCCTGGTTTAGACCTGGTTTAGACCTGGTTTAGTCCTGGTTTAGACCTGGTTTAGTCCTGGTTTAGACCTGGTTTAGTCCTGGTTTAGACCTGGTTTAGACCTGGTTTAGTCCTGGTTTAGACCTGGTTTAGACCTGGTTTAGTCCTGGTTTAGACCTGGTTTAGACCTGGTTTAGACCTGGTTTAGACCTGGTTTAGTCCTGGTTTAGACCTGGTTTAGACCTGGTTTAGTCCTGGTTTAGACCTGGTTTAGTCCTGGTTTAGACCTGGTTTAGTCCTGGTTTAGTACTGGTTTAGTCCTGGTTTAGACCTGGTTTAGACCTGGTTTAGTCCTGGTTTAGACCTGGTTTAGACCTGGTTTAGTCCTGGTCTTTGCTCTGATGGTTTTTTTCCTTCGTCTCTTTTTCGTCCTTCATTTTGTTCCTGGTTTTGTTTCTCTTTTCTCCTCATGACCCCAATATGATAAAGACCTGAAATATCAGTTTACAGAACTGAACCAGGACTAAACCAGGACTAAACCAGGACTAAACCAGGACTAAACCAGGACTAAACTTAGACTTAGACTGAGACAAACTTTATTGAGCCACAAGGGAAATTGTTTTGGGTACAGTCGCTCACTCATCAAATATAATATATGATATAAAACAGAGGGTAAAAGAACAAAAAGAAAAATAGATGGAAAAATAACCAAAGAGCAACAGATGAGACACAATTATAAACATAAGATAATAATAAAATATATATGTACAAATCAGATTTAAATAGAAAAGTAGTAATCAAATATAAAATACAGTATCAAATATGATGTTCAGTAGCAGCTGTGTACAGTTGTAGGGAGTATTATCTGTGACATAAGGTGAGTTGTTGTACAGTTGTAGGGAGTATTATCTGTGACATAAGGTGAGTTGTTGCACAGTTGTAGGGAGTATTATCTGTGACATAAGGTGAGTTGTTGCACAGTTGTAGGGAGTATTATCTGTGACATAAGGTGAGTTGTTGTACAGTTGTAGGGAGTATTATCTGTTACATAAGGTGAGTTGTTGTACAGTTGTAGGGAGTATTATCTGTTACATAAGGTGAGTTGTTGTACACTTGTAGGGAGTATTATCTGTGACATAAGGTGAGTTGTTGTACACTTGTAGGGAGTATTATCTGTGACATAAGGTGAGTTGTTGTACACTTGTAGGGAGTATTATCTGTTACATAAGGTGAGTTGTTGTACAGTTGTAGGGAGTATTATCTGTTACATAAGGTGAGTTGTTGTACACTTGTAGGGAGTATTATCTGTTACATAAGGTGAGTTGTTGTACAGTTGTAGGGAGTATTATCTCTTCCATAAGGTGAGTTGTTGTACAGTTGTAGGGAGTATTATCTGTTACATAAGGTGAGTTGTTGTACACTTGTAGGGAGTATTATCTGTTACATAAGGTGAGTTGTACAGTTGTAGGGAGTATTATCTGTTACATAAGGTGAGTTGTTGTACAGTTGTAGGGAGTATTATCTGTTACATAAGGTGAGTTGTTGTACACTTGTAGGGAGTATTATCTGTTACATAAGGTGAGTTGTTGTACACTTGTAGGGAGTATTATCTGTTACATAAGGTGAGTTGTTGTACAGTTGTAGGGAGTATTATCTGTTACATAAGGTGAGTTGTTGTACACTTGTAGGGAGTATTATCTGTTACATAAGGTGAGTTGTTGTACACTTGTAGGGAGTATTATCTGTTACATAAGGTGAGTTGTTGTACACTTGTAGGGAGTATGGTATGAATGTCGTCCTGTACCTCTCACTGTTTGAGTGGAGCTGTAGGAGCCTGTTGGAGAATGAGCTCCTCTGTCCCTCTATGGTCTGGTGCAGTGGGTGAGCAGGAGTGTCCATGATGGAGAGCAGTTTGTCCAGTGTCCTCCTGTCCCTCACTGTGACAAATGTCTCCAGCTCACAGCCGATCACGTGACCAGCTTTACCGATCAGTTTATCAATCCGTCCGATGTCTCTTTTACTGGTGCTGCTCCCCCAGCAGACCACAGCAGAGTCCAGGGCGCTGGCCTCCACAGACTGGGAGAAGATCTCCAGTAACTTACTGCACACAAAAGACCTGAGCTTCCTCAGGAAGTAGAGTCTGCTCATGCCCTTCTTGTACACAGTATTACAGTTGTCCCTCCAGTCCAGCCTGTTGTTCACATGAACGCCCAGGTACTTGTAGCAGTCCACGATCTCCACCTCGTGACCCTTGATGGTGATGGGCTCCACAGGTGACCTCATCCTCCTGAAGTCCATCACCAGTTCCTTGGTCTTGTCCAAGTTCAGGAGCAGACGGTTTGCCTGGGACCACTCCACAAAATTTGCAATCTGTGTCCTGTACTCCATCTCCTGTCCATCCCTGATACACTCAACCACCGCAGAGTCATCAGAGAAGTTCTGCAGGTGGCAGGACTCTGAGCTGTACTGGAAATCAGAGGTGTACAGGGTGAACAGGAACAGAGACAGGACTGTACCCTGAGGGACTCCTACATTCTCCTCCTCCTACAGTCGTACTGAGGCCTGACAGGGAGTCAGTAATCCAGGAGACAGTGGAGGAGCTGACACCCATCCTGAGCAGTTTCTCACCCATCAGAGAGGGCTGGATTGTTTTAAAGGCGCTGGAGAAATCAAAGAACAATATCCTCACAGAGCCCTTAAAAGAAAAGTAACGTTTTTTACAATCTGAGCCTTATTTCGGTAATAAAACAAGTTGTTTTACTCACCCATAGCACTTTGGTGTCATATGGAGCATTTCCGGAGATGTTTTAGATTAGCGTTAGGCTAACGCCGTTAGCCTAGCGACTTATAGCCATAGCTCGGGGCATTCCCCGAGCATGTAATATGCCCCGTGCGGGCTCCAAATAACACAAACTTTAGCACTTTTCAAATCATAGAAGCTCGATGTCTTTAGTCTACGATTTCGTTTGGTCAAAAGTGGCCTGTAATCCGAGATTTAGCCATAGTTTCGAGTAGATGAGGACGTCAGTGCGCATGCGTGGAGTGTGCTCTCAGCTCCCGGGACCCAAACAGGGAACGCAAAGCTGTAAACTATGGATAAATCTTGGATTAGAGGCCACTTTTGATTCAAACAAAATCATAGACTAAGACATCGAGCTTCTATGATTTGAAAAGTGCTAAAGTTTGTGTTATTTGGAGCCCGCACGGGGCATATTACATGCTCGGGGAATATATTATATGCCCCGAGCTATGGCTAGAAGTCGCGCTAGGCTAACCGCAAATCTAACGCTAATCTAAAACATCTCCGGAAATGCTCCATATGACACCAAAGTGCTATGGGTGAGTAAAACAACTTGATTTATTATCGAAATAAGGCTCAAATTGTAAAAAACGTGACTTTTCCTTTAACACTATCCAGGTGAGAGTGAACCTGCTGCAGAAGACAGATCACAGCGTCCTCCACACTCATGTCGGCCTGATATGCAAACTGGAGAGGAGCCACCAGGGGTCTGACCTGAGCCAGAACAAGTCTCTCAAACACTTTCATGACATGAGAAGTCAAAGCAGCTGGTCTGAAGTCACTGAGTCCAGGACTAAACCAGATCTAAACCAGGACTAAACCTGAACTAAACCAGGACTAAACCAGATCTAAACCAGGACTAAACCAGGACTAAACCTCAACTAAACCAGGACTGAACGAGGTGTAAACTGGACTTAAACCAGGACTGAGGGATGAGCCTGAGAACGAGAGGAGAGAGGGTAAAATGTAAACATCTGAAAACGAGAAGAGCGACAGAGACGGAGGGAGAGAAGCGATGGAGGGAGGGCGAGAAATGGAGAAGACAAAATATACGTCTGAAAACAAAGGAGATGGAGAGATAGAGAGGAAGAGGGGTGGAGAACAGAGACGGAAGATGGGAGGATCCACTCTTTCTCCCAATGGATGAGAGGAGAGAGAGTGAGGAGAGAAAGAAAGAGAGGAGAGAGGAAGAGTGAGAGAGAGAGGAAAAAGGGAAGGAGAGGAAGAGAGAGAAAGAGAGGATAGTGAGGAGAGAAAGAGACGGGAGAGAAAGGAAGAGAGAGAGAGAGGGGGAGAGAGAGAGGAAGAGAGAGAGAGAGACGGGTGGAGGGAGAAAGAGGAAAAAGGGAAGGGGAGAGAGGGATGGTGGGAGAGATGGAGGGATGAAGAACAGGAGGAGTTTGTTTTGTGTGTGAAATGGAGGAAGGAGGAAACCTGAGCGTCGTGACCTGCTCCTGTTTTTATTTTACACAAAGAGCGTGGGAGGGCATCTGACCCTTTTATTCTCTATTACAGTATTCTGACAGGACTGAACCAGGTCTAAACCAGGACTGTACCAGGTCTAAACCTGGTCTAAACCTGGACTACACCAGGACTAAACCTGGACTAAATTGGGACTAAACCAGGACTAAGCCAGATCTAAATCAGGACTAAACCAGGTCTGAGCCAGGACTAAATTGGGTCTAATCCAGGCCTAAACCAGGACTGTACCAGGTCTAAACCAGGACTAAGCCAGATCTAAATCAGGACTAAACCAGGTCTAAACCAGGACTAAGCCAGATCTAAATCAGGACTAAACCAGGTCTAAACCAGGACTAAACCTGGACTACACCAGGACTAAACCTGGACTAAACCAGGACTAAGCCAGATCTAAACCAGGTCTAAACCAGGACTAAGCCAGATCTAAACCAGGACTAAGCCAGACCTAAACCAGGACTGTACCAGGTCTAAACCAGGACTAAGCCAGATCTAAATCAGGACTAAACCAGGACTACGCCAGATCTAAATCAGGACTAAACCAGGTCTAAACCAGGACTAAACCTGGACTACACCAGGACTAAACCTGGACTAAACCAGGACTAAGCCAGATCTAAACCAGGTCTAAACTAGGACTAAGCCAGATCTAAACCAGGACTAAACCAGATCTAAACCAGGACTAAACTGGGACTAAGCCAGACCTAAACCAGGACTAAATTGGGTCTAAACCAGGACTAATCCAGGCCTAAACCAGGACTGAACCAGATCTAAACCAGGACTACACCAGGTCTAAACCAGGACTAAACCTGGACTAAATTGGGACTAAACCAGGACTAAGCCAGATCTAAACCAGGACTAAACCAGGTCTAAACCAGGACTAAACCTGGACTAAATTGGGACTAAACCAGGACTAAGCCAGATCTAAACCAGGACTAAACCAGGTCTAAACCAGGACTAAACCTGGACTAAATTGGGACTAAACCAGGACTAAGCCAGATCTAAATTGGGACTAAACCAGGACTAAGCCAGATCTAAACCAGGACTAAACCAGGTCTGAGCCAGGACTAAATTGGGTCTAATCCAGGCCTAAACCAGGACTACACCAGAACTAAACCAGGTCTAAACCAGGACTAAACCAAGAATGAACTTTATTTTCAAATGTTATACATTGTATATCGTAAATAAACACGATCAGCTTTCATTTTAAAAGTATCCCAAAACCTTAGAAATTAAACCAATTCTCAGACGCACATGTCACGTAATTTTCCTCAGAAACATTCAAGTTGTTTTTTGTTAAAGTTTTTTTTTTTTTTGGTCTCTTCCTCATAGTCCCAGGGTCCGCTTCTGCGCATGCCCAGTGGCCTCGTTGCGCACTTGGCCGCAGTTCTCGCTTTTCTTCGCCTTTTCCCCGGTAAAGTCCCGGTATTCCCGTGATCCCCGGTGGTTCCTCAGGTCTCGGGCTTGTCTTTGCTCGGACCCATGAACTCCACGCCGTCTATGGGGATGTCCTTGTCCTTGATCGCCTTCTGAACGCAGCGCTGGTACGTCCTGAAGCTCTCGGTGCACGGGTCTCCGCTTCTGTCGCCTTTTAGGAACTTTTCGGCGAACCAGCGGTTAAAACACTGGTCGTACTCCCGCTTCAGGTCCGTGCACGACTCCCCGACGCTGTTCATGTCCGAAAAAGTGCGCAAAAAGCCGCAAAAAGGCAAAAAAAAAGGCAGCCGAGCGCACGCCGTAGACGTTTTCCTTGAGCCGAGGCACGTGATTGGCTGTTTGTTTGACGTCGGACGTAACAAACGTGCGTTAATTTGAAAAAAAAATAAAAATAATAAAGTAAATACATTTTTTAAAAAAACACGTTAATTTGAGTCTCATAATTCATTTTACACTTTTTTTTTTTTTTAGAAATACAGCACCAGGCAATTTTAAATACAAAAAATAAAAATTCCCTGCACACTTTTTTCCTGCTACTTTCCCGAAAATTAAAATATATAATTTAAAATACCGATTAATCGATACAAAAATGGTCTAGAGGGAATACGTTGTTAAAACAGGTAAAATAATAAATAACAGACGTAAATAAACATAGTATTAAAAAAAAAAAAAACACTTTAAGATAAGATTAAACCTGTCCTAAACCAGAACTAAACTAGGACTAAACCAGGGCTAAACCGAGACTGAACCAAGACTAAATCAGGACTAAACCAGGACTAAACCAGAACTAAACTAGGACTAAACCGGGACTGAACCAGGATTGAACTGGGACTGAACCGGGACTAAACCAGAACTAAACTGGGACTAAACCAGGACTAAACCGAGACTGAATCCGGACTGAACCAAGACTAAACTGGGACTGAACCAAGACTAAACCAGGACTGAACCAAGACTAAACCAGGATTAAGCGGATAAAAACACGTATTTCCACAGATAATGAATCTAAAGCCAATTTAAAGAATGTTTGAGTGAAAAAAAAACGCAGTTTAAAAGAAAATCCCGGTGATTTTGTTCGTGTTTTTGCAGGAAACCCTAACCCTTCTGATCTCGCGAGAAACGAGCGGAAGCGGAAGTCCCAAATCTCGCGTGTGCAGTGGGTCCGCGAGAGCCATTTCAGAAGTGGGAATTTGATTAAAAGTGACGATTTAGACCAAACAGCGGGGATCTAACCGCACCGGAAGATTCATAAAGGTACGACACGTGGCTAAAGTGTGGTATTTAGTGTGTAATTGTTTTAATGTTGTAGTTTTGAGCCAACATTGACCCGATGCTAACCACTTTAGCCTCGGCCCATTGTGATTGTTATGGTGGAGCGTTAGCTTAGCACTAGCCGAGGATTTCACGGGGTTTGGTTTGATTTCAGGTCGGTGAAGAGGATTTAAAGAGGATTTAAAGGAGGAAACATGTCCGACAGTGAAGACAGCGACTTTTCAGACAACCAGAGCGAGCGCAGCAGCGACGGGGAGGCGGAGGAGGCGGAGGAGAATGAGGTACCCGAGGTACCCGGGAACAGGCGCTCAGGGACCAACCGGGACTGGACCAGGACTGAACCAACACTAAACCAGAACTAAACTAGGACTGAACCGGGACTGGACCAGGACTGAACCAGAACTAAACTAGGACTGAACCGAGACTAAACCAGGACTGAACCAACACTAAACCTGACCTAAACCAGAACTAAACTAGGACTGAACCGGGACTAAACCAGGACTGAACCAACACTAAACCTGACCTAAACCAGAACTAAACTAGGACTGAACCGAGACTAAACCAGGACTGAACCAACACTAAACCTGACCTAAACCAGAACTAAACTAGGACTGATCCGGGACTAAACCAAGATTAAACCTGACCTAAACCAGGACTGAACCAGGACTGAACCGGGACTGAACCAGGACTAAACCAGGACTGAACTAAGAGTAAACTGGGACTAAACCAGGACTGAACCGGGACTGAACCAAGATTAAACCAACACTAAACCTGACCTAAACCACCTAAACCAGAACTAAACTAGGACTGATCCGGGACTAAACCAAGATTAAACCTGACCTAAACCGGGACTGAACCGGGACTGAACCGGGACTGAACCAGGACTAAACCAGGACTAAACCAGGACTGAACCAGGACTGAACCGGGATGAACCAGGACTAAACCAGGACTAAACCAAGACTGAACTAAGAGTAAACCGGGACTGAACCAGGACTAAACCAGAACTAAACCAGGACTGAACCAGGACTGAACCGGGATGAACCAGGACTAAACCAGGACTGAACCAACACTAAACCTGACCTAAACCAGAACTAAACTAGGACTGAACCGGGACTAAACCAAGATTAAACCTGACCTAAACCAGGACTGAACCAGGACTGAACCGGGACTGAACCAGGACTAAACCAGGACTAAACCAGGACTGAACCAGGACTGAACTGGGACTAAACCAGGACTGAACCAAGATTAAACCAACACTAAACCTGACCTAAACCAGAACTAAACTAGGACTGATCCGGGACTAAACCAAGATTAAACCTGACCTAAACCGGGACTGAACCGGGACTAAACCAGGACTAAACCAGGACTAAACCAGGACTAAACCAGGACTGAACTAAGAGTAAACCGGGACTGAACCAGGACTAAACCAGAACTAAACCAGGACTGAACCAGGACTGAACCAGGGCTGAACCGGGATGAACCAGGACTGAACCAACACTAAACCTGACCTAAACCAGAACTAAACTAGGACTGATCCGGGACTAAACCAAGATTAAACCTGACCTGAACCGGGACTGAACCAGGACTAAACCAGGACTAAACCAGGACTGAACTAAGAGTAAACTGGGACTGAACCAGGACTAAACTAGGACTGATCCGGGACTAAACCAAGATTAAACCTGACCTAAACCAGGACTGAACCGGGACTGAACCGGGACTGAACCGGGACTAAACCAGGACTAAACCTCAAACACAACTCCAGCTCTGTTTGTGACGAGGAACTTTAGAACAGGACTCTCAAGAGTACATTTGACCTAATATAAAGCCTTTATTGATCTTTGATGATTTTAGCTCCAAAATTGTGTTCTAATAATCAGATTTTGACTGCGCATGTGACGACAGCCCGTGATCATACGTAAATCAATCAATCAATAGAGAGCTACTCTGATGTAAAAACACAGGCAGTCAAAAGGTGATCATATTAAAAGCCACACGGCCCTGGAATAAACTGATTTCTGCTCTCCGTTTGTGCCTCAGGATGAAGGAGGGAGCCCGGTCGGCAGTGACAAAGCCGCAGAAGAAGAGGGAGAAGATCTGCTGGACGACGAAGATGAGTACGATGAAGAGGAGGAGGAGGAGGATGACGACCGACCGCGAAAGAAGCCCAGACACGGAGGCTTCATCCTGGACGAAGCCGGTACGACTCCCCCCTCACTCTGGTTCATAAAGGGACAAGAGCTCTGACTTCGGCGCGAGAAACCTGTGTCCAGTGGAGCGGACGTGGGCGAAAACGTCAGGAGGACAAGGCGCCGCACGGGCCCTCCTGTGGACAGTAGCACATCACACCGGACAGTCGGTCGCGGTCTACCGGTCGATCGCAGTCAGAGCGTCAGTCGATCGCGAAAAATGTGTGTCTATGGCTACGTTCAGACTGCAGGGCTTAATGCTCAATTCCGATTTTTTTGTGAAATCCGATTGTTTTTGCGACGTCGTTCACATTTCTAGTTGAATGCGACTTGTATGTGATCTCCAGTGTGAACTTTAAACGCCCCAAAAGTGTCCCGCATGCGCCTCGGGAGGACACGACAAGGTCACGTGCAGCGAGCGTGCTCAGTGTTTATGGAAGTCGCCTAAAGTTGCTGTCGTACCGGAGCCAGAACATGTACAGCTTATTTGTTTTAAGGAGGAGAAGGAGAAGGACGAGGTTTTTGGCCACGGCGTTTTGTGGGGCAGCGGCAGCGACGTCCGTAGAAATGAACGTGTTGGTGCGGAGTCGCAGACATGAGCGGTGGGATTGCTCTGTGCTTCGCCGCTTCACTGACACAGAGTTCATATACTATTTTCACATGACGAGAAGAACGTTTGTGTACATTTGTGAGCGCCGACTCGTACCACTCTCGCTGGAGGAAACACGCCCAGGTCGAATGAACGCCGCAGGTGTCCATGTCTTCAACCCTGTTTACATGTTTACTTGTATTTTTAAATTAAAAGACATTTCCCTTCGTTTGTACTAGGGATGTCAACAATTAATCGATTAATGATTAATTGTCGATTAAGACGTTGGTCGAACAAAATGCATTAATTGTAATTAATTGCTAATCGCGGACACGCGCACCCGCGTGGTCACGAAACAAGGCAACCGCGCTGCGCCAAGCTCGACTCTCAGCCGGCCGCAGGCGCCAACGGCATTGCTCAGCAGCCCCGGGTGTACGCACGAGGCGAGATCGAACCGCGGCGCCCAGGAATGCGCTGCAACGTGCCGCTGCTGGTTTCGTGCGGCTGGTTTGTGGCTCGGGCCCCGAGTTTCGAAGCCAGCAGCGGCATGTGGTGGTTTAATCCTGGTTTAGTCCAGGTCTAGACCTGGTCGAGTCCTGGTTTAGTCCAGGTCCAGTCCTGGTCTAGTCTCTTAGCCAATCAGGACAGAACACAATGTTACACTATAAAAAAATGCGTGAAAAGTCCCTCAGTCGTCCAGGTAGAATCCATGATCAAAGGAGAAGTTCAATTTGTCAACTGGACAAAGTTTGTTTGGTTGAAAACGTTTCGCCGCTCATCCGAGAGGCTTCGTCAGCTCTGGTTATTGTACTTGTACTAAAAAAAAAAAAATCTGCGAACCGCGATAGAGCGAGGGATTACTGTATTTTGTTATTCAGCATCAATACATTTGTCTGCTTTTTACTAAGGAATAATTAACTGAGGAATATACAATATAATAATACTATGATATATTTATGACTCAGTGTTGTGTTACTATAGCTTATATTCTTAAAGACCCTATTGAAACACTCAAATTCAGGTGAAAAAAGTTAATCGTTAATCGATCGATAAGGTCAATCAACTATCAATTAATGAATTAATTGATCATTTGCATCCCTAGTTTGTACCCATCTTTTACACGCAAACGATGAATTTGCCTCTGAAAACGAATCTTTGTAAAAACTCCAGCTAGAGTGAAGATTCTGGAAAACTACGGTTTAGCGTTTGCGCGTAAAGTTCGATTCTGATTGGCTTGCAGAACGTTCTCCTCCTTCCTACACTGCCGCACACAGGCTTGGCGTAGTTACGATGGCGCTCGACGGCATATTTATGCGGGTTGGTAAACGAAAACTTTTTTGAATACAAGGCTATGTGCACAATGTTATTTTGGAAAACGGAGGGATGGAGGGAAATGGTCGTTTCTCAACATACCCGGCTGTGTGTAAATGTCTTCAAGAAGGTTTTCAAGTTCGGACCATCTGGTTTTATTGCCTGTGGAAGCTTTTGTCGTCTTTTTGCATTGAGTCAGTTCGTGTGTGTCGATCAGGTATGAGTGGATGTTCGCCTACCGAAGTTTGAGACGTTTCTTCTCGTCGTTTCCTCCTCACCTGTATATCACACCGTCGGGTCATTAAGTCGTGTCCCACTCACTAAAGTTCATTCAGCGTCAGAACTTTATTTTATCACACGGGGATAAACTGTTTTAGTGCCAACAGCAACGCTTGCCAACGCTGCAGCTTCCATGTTCACGGCACAGACAGCGGCGTTTTCTGCACACGGGCTGCGCGTCCGCTGTGTTGTTGAACAGATCTGTCCATATATTGGCCGCGTCAGTGTTTAAGCTGCAGGGTTCAAAGTGAGAGAAAAAAGTAGCGGCTTATAGTCTGGAAATTAGTCATTTATCGACCAACGCGTCAGTCTTTAGACCCTTCGACTGCTTCAGTTCGCGCCATCGCTGGAAGGAATCTCCAAGAATCACCTTCGTTTGGCTTTGCTCCTTTTCCCCTTTTCTTCTTCTTTCAGCGACCTCATAAACGGACTTTCTTTTACGGTGAACTGGTCGTGGATTCTCGTCCGCCGTCGCAACAGACTTTGTCCAAACTGCGAGGAACCCTAACCTTTCCACGAGAGGCGAAGGAATCTCCAAGAACCACCTTAGTTTGGCTTCGCTCCTTCTCCCCTCCTTTTTTTTCAGCGACCTCATAAATGGACTTTCTTTTGCGGCGAACTGGTCGAGGATTCTCGTCCGCCGTCGCAACAAACTTTGTCCAAACTGCGAGGAAGCTCCAGTTGGAAAAAGCCGCTAAGAACCGCTGCGTTGGTCGAGTAAACGGCGTCTTGTGTCTGTGGAATGTGCGAGAGGCGAACGTAAACCACGTAATCCCAGCGTGCCGGAGAATCAGTTAGGCCAGACTAAACAGCCGATAGGAAGCCTTTTTTGGTCGTCGTAATTCCAAGGCTGCTGCGTCTCTATAAAGATATTCTGAACCTTCACTGACTATTTGAAACTAAAAAACATCGTCGTACAACGTTTAAGAACATCAAACTGGAGAAGGAAGTGCGTACGTCACAGCGGGCGTGTACCGGAACGGAAAACGATGAAAGGTTCCTCAAACGTGAATCACTCCACGTCCAACTTCAGAGGGTCAGTGAGAAGAACCGACTAGAACGTGGAGAAACAGTTTGAAAGCCTTCAGAGAATCATTGCAGCGCGAATTTTTCACAAATCGACTTTTCGCGGTTTTCCTCCGTTGAAGTGAACGGGATTGGGGTTAGAACGAATGTGGGCGGGGCCAAATCGCATCCGTGTTTGTTTTTTTAAAATATTTGACGGATTGTAATTGTGTTTTCAGACGTGGACGACGAGTATGAAGACGAGGACCAATACGAGGAAGGAGCGGAGGACATTTTGGAGAAAGGTTCAAACCGGTTTTTAAAATGTTTTCTTCTCGGTGCAGGTTTTATTAAATCTTCTTTTACGTTTTTCCCTTTTTTATTTTCTGGATTCTGAGCAGAAGACGCAGAAGGTATTTTTATTCTTCTTCTTGGACACATTTGTTAGAGAATGAAAGTGTTTTTGGTGTTTTCACTGAAACGTTTGTGTGTCAGTGTCGAACCTGGACCACATCCCCCTGGACGACGACCACTCCGGATCCAGACGCCTGCAGAACCTCTGGAGGTACTGGACCGAACCACAGACCGGGACTGAACCAGAGACCGGGACTGAACCAGAGACCGGGACCGAACCAGAGACCGGGACTGAACCAGAGACCGGGACCGAACCAGAGACCGGGACTAAAACCGGGACTGAACCACAGACCGGGACTAAAACCGGGACTGAACCACAGACCGGGACTAAAACCGGGACTGAACCAGGACTGAACCAGAGACTGGGACAGAGACTGGGACAGAGACTGGGACAGAGACTGGGACAGAGACCGGGACTGAACCAGAGACCGGGACTGAACCGGGACTGAACCGGGACTAAAACCAGGACCAAACCGGGACTGAACCGGGACTAAAACCAGGACTAAAACCAGGACTGAACCAGAGACCGGGACTGAACCAGGACTGAACCGGGACTGATCCAGGACTAAAACCAGGACTGAACCAGAGACCGGGACTGAACCAGAGACCGGGACTGAACCAGAGACCGGGACTGAACCAGAGACCGGGACTGAACCAGAGACCGGGACTGAACCAGAGACCGGGACTGATCCAGGACTAAAACCAGGACTGAACCAGAGACCGGGACTAAAACCAGGACTGAACCAGGACTAAAACCAGGACCAAACCGGGACTGAACCGGGACTAAAACCAGGACTGAACCAGAGACTGGGACTGAACCAGAGACCGGGACTGAACCAGAGACCGGGACTGAACCAGAGACCGGGACTGAACCAGAGACCGGGACTGAACCAGAGACCGGGACTGAACCAGAGACCGGGACTGAAACAGGACTAAACCAAGGACTGAACCAAGGACTGAACCAAGGACTGAACCAGGACTAAACCAAGGACTAAAACCAAGGACTAAAACCAAGGACTAAACCAGGACTAAACCAAGGACTAAACCAAGGACTAAACCAAGGACTAAACCAAGGACTAAACCAAGGACTAAACCAAGGACTAAACCAAGGACTGAACCAAGGACTGAACCAAGGACTAAAACCAAGGACTAAAACCAAGGACTAAAACAAAGACTAAACCAAGGACTAAAACCAAGGACTAAAACCAAGGACTAAAACCAAGGACTAAAACAAAGACTAAACCAAGGACTAAACCAAGGACTAAACCAAGGACTAAACCAAGGACTGAACCAGGACTGAACCAGGACTAAACCAAGGACTAAACCAAGGACTAAACCAAGGACTAAAACCAAGGACTAAACCAAAGACTAAACCAAGGACTAAACCAAGGACTAAACCAAGGACTCAACCAAGGACTCAACCAAGGACTCAACCAAGGACTCAACCAAGGACTGAACCAAGGACTGAACCAAGGACTGAACCAAGGACTGAACCAAGGACTGAACCAAGGACTGAAACCAAGGACTGAAACCAAGGACTAAAACCAAGGACTAAAACCAAGGACTAAAACCAAGGACTAAAACCAAGGACTAAAACCAAGGACTAAAACCAAGGACTGAACCAAGGACTGAACCAAGGACTGAACCAAGGACTGAACCAAGGACTGAACCAAGGACTGAACCAAGGACTGAACCAAGGACCAAGGACTGAACCAGGACTAAACCAAGGACTAAACCAAGGACTGAACCAGAGACCGTCCAAACAAATCCAAAAACGTGAATTTAGTCTTTGTTTTTTCCGCTCACTTCTTGGGTTCTTTTTAAAGAGGACACAGGGGGAGGTAAATCCTGCTGTGTCGTCTTTAAAACGTGTCAGATGCCCTCCCGTCCTCACCTTTGTGTCGTTTTGCAGAGATTCCCGAGAGGAGGCGCTGGGAGAGTATTACATGAGGAAATACGCCAAGTCCGCCGGAGGAGAGCAGTGAGAGCCTTTATTATGTTTGTCTTTAATTTTGATTTAAACTTGTTAAACGTTGTGATTTACAAACGAGTGTCATGTTCTTAAAGTTATTCTGGAGGTTCAGAGGAGCTCTCCGATGACATCACTCAGCAGCAGCTTCTCCCCGGAGTCAAGTCAGTCACAGTTTTTATTGATTTCTAACCACTCTGAGTTTGATTCTGTGATTTATAAATGTGTTTCACCTTTGGCCAGGGATCCAAATCTGTGGACCGTCAAGTGTAAGGTCAGTGGGACGCTTTTGTGTGAAGTTCTTGTGTAGAACACGACTTAAACGCAGCGTTTTTCCGTCAGATCGGAGAGGAGAGAGCCACAGCCATCGCCCTCATGAGGAAGTTCATCGCCTACCAGTTCACGGACACAGTAAGTGTTTGAGTCTGAGGGGGAATCTGCGTTTAACAAAATAAATCATTCAAGGGTTTTAAAAGGTTCAGAATGTTTTGTGTGGAGTAAAGAACTGTTGGTACTTTGAGTATTGGATCCAGTTGTGTTTGGTTTGTTTTTACACTTCTCAATGATGCACTGAACATTCTCCTTGTACACGTTCAAAACCACTTCCTCTCCTCCTCTCTCCTCCTCTTCTCCCCGTCCTCCTCTTCTCTCCTCCTCTTCTCTCCTCCTCTTCTCCCCATCCTCCTCTCCTCCTCCTCTCTCCTCTCTGTCCTCCTCTTCTCTCCTCCTCTTCTCTCCTCCTCTTCCTCTCTCCTCTCTGTCCTCTTCTTCTCTCCTCCTCCCTCTCCTTTTTTTCTCCTCTCCTCCTCCTCCTCTTCTCCTCTCTCCTGCTCTCCTCTCCTCCTCGTCTTCTCTCTCCTCCCTCTCCTCCTCCTCTCTCTCCTCTTCTTCTCTTTCCTCTTCTCTCTCCTCCTCCTCCTTCTCCTCCTCTTCTCCTCTCCTCCTCCTCCTCTCCTCCCCTCTACTCCTCCCCCCTTCCCCCTCTCCTCCTCCTCTCTCATCTCTCTCTCCTCCTCTTCTCTCCTCCTCCTCTCTCTCCTCCTCCCTCTCCTCCTCTTCGCTCTCCTCCTCCTCTCCTCCTCTCTCTCTCTCTCCTCTCCTCTCCCTCCTCTCCTCCTCCTCCTCCTCTCTCTCTCTCTCTCCTCCTCCCTCCTCTCTCCTCCTCTCCTCTCTCTCTCTCCTCCTCTTCTCTCCTCCTCCTCCTCCTCCTCTCTCTCTCTCCTCCCCCCTCTCCTCCTCTCCTCCTCTCTCTCTCTCCTCCCTCCCTCCCCTCCTCCCCCTCCTCTCCTCCTCTCTCTCTCTCCTCCTCTTCTCTCCTCCTCCTCTCCTTCTCTCTCTCTCTCCTCCCCCTCCTCTCCTCCTCTCTCTCTCTCCTCCTCTCTCTCTCTCCTCCCCCTCCCCTCCTCTCCTCCTCTCTCTCCTCCCCCCCTCCCCCTCCTCTCTCTCCTCCCCCCTCTCCTCTCTCTCTCTCCTCCTCCCCTCCTCTGTCCTCTCTCTCCTCCCCCCTCTCTCTCCTCCTCTCCTCCTCTCTCTCCTCCCCCCTCTCTCTCTCTCCTCCTCTCCTCCCCCCTCCCCTCCTCCTCTCTCTCTCTCCTCCCCCCTCCTCCTCCCTCCTCTCCTCCTCTTCTCTCTCTCCTCCCCCTCCCGTCCTCTGTCCTCTCTCTCCTCCCCTCCTCTCCTCCTCTCTCTCTCCTCCCCTCTCTCTCCTCTCTCCTCCCTCCTCTCCTCCCCCCTCTCCTCCTCTCCTCCTCTCTCTCTCTCCTCCTCTCCTCCTCTCTCTCTCTCCTCCCTCCCTCCTCTCTCTCTCTCCTCCCTCCTCTCCTCCTCTCTCTCTCTCTCTCTCCTCCTCTCTCTCTCCTCCCCCCTCCTCTCGCTCTCTCTCCTCCCTCCTCTCCTCCTCACTCTCTCTCCTCCTCTCCTCTCTCTCTCTCCTCCCCTCCTCTGTCCTCTCTCTCTCCTCCCCCCCTCCTCCTCTCTCTCCTCCTCTCCTCTCTCTCTCCTCCCCCTCCCCTCCTCCTCTCCTCTCTCTCTCTCCTCTCCTCCTCTTTCCCTCTCTCTCTCCTCCCCCCTCCCTCTCCTCCTCTCCTCCTCTCTCTCTCTCTCTCCTCCTCTCTCTCTCTCCCCCCTCCCCTCCTCCTCCCAGCCTCTGCAGATAAAGTCGGTGGTGGCTCCGGACCATGTGAAGGGGTACATCTACGTGGAGTCGTACAAACAGACGCACGTGAAGGCGGCGATCGAGGGCATCGGGAACCTGCGCATGGGCCTGTGGAACCAGCAGATGGTGCCCATCAAAGAGATGACGGACGTGCTCAAAGTCGTCAAAGAAGTCACCAACCTGAAGCCCAAGTCCTGGGTCCGCCTCAAGAGGGGGCTGTACAAGGACGACATCGCTCAGGTGAGACTTACCTGTGTCCGCCACAAACTGGAAGTCCTAACGCCCCTTCACGCCCCTTCACGCCCCTTCACGCCCCTTCACGCCCCTTCACGCCCCTTCACGCCCCTTCACGCCCACGCCGCTGCTGGAGCAGGGAGCGGGCGCTTACTAACGCTAGAGGGAGGGGCCTCAGGGAAAGAAGGCGTCTCATTGGTCTGTTCATGTTCTGATCTGGATTTAAGGACAAAATGTTGAAGTCCAAACACCAGGGTCATGTGGGGGGTGTGTGAACACGAGCCAGAGTCTGTGGAGCCCAATCACCCCCATGAACACTTCCTGTTTGGAGCACGGCGGTTAAATCCAAAAATCCAAATCCACTTTATTTATATAGCACATTTTACAAACGTAGCCGTTTCCAAAGTGCTGCACAGAGATAAAAACATAAAGAATACATAGTATGTGTGTATAAGTAAAATCAAATTAAAACGGCACCAGAAAATGACAAAGTAAGCTTAAAAAAAAATATATATATATATATATATATATATATATATATATATATATATATATATATATATATATATATATATATATATATATATATATATATATATAGAATGAATGAATGAATGAATGAATGAAATAAAGTAAAATAAAATCAATAAGAGACACAGAGGACCACACAAACTCACGCAGTGTTAAAAGCCAGAGAGTAAAAGTGGGTTTTAAGACGAGACTTAAAACACTCGATAGTCGGGGCAGTTGTGACATGAAGGGGCAGATTGTTCCACAGCTTTGGGCCCGATCCCCCCTGGTTTTAAGTCTGGACTTAGGCCCCACGAGCTGGAGTTGGCCCTCAGACCTCAGCTTGCGCGTGGGGGTGTAGAGACATACTGTGGGGCCAGTCCATTTAAAGCTTTAAAAACAAACAATAAAATCTTAAAATCAACTCTAAAACGAACTGGGAGCCAGTGCAATGACGCTAAAATCGGAGTAATGTGCTCACATTTTTTGCTTCCAGTTAAAAGTCGCGCAGCAGAGTTTTGTACTAACTGTAAGCGAGAAAGTGCATGATGGCTAATGCCGGGAAAAAGTGCATTACAGTCATCTAAACGCGAGGAAATAAAAGCATGAATTACTTGTTCAAAAGATTTAAAAGATAAAAAAGATTTAATTTTCGATAAAAGCCGCAAATGATAAAAAACGGATTTAATGACCGCATTTACGTGTTTGTCAAATTTAAAATCACTGTCAATAGTGACGCCAACTGTTTCACGTACTGTTTAAGTGGGCCCAGGTCAGTGAAGGGGTCGGTGTTGCCAAAGACAATGACCTCGGTCTTTTTCTCATTTAAACTTAAAAAGTTGTGGACCAGCCAATCCTTGACATCACTAAGACAGTGAAGGGTAAAAAGGGTTCAAAGTCAGCTTTATTGTCCAAACCATATGTACAGGTGGCACACACAGCGCCCCCTAGGCCCACAGTGAACATAAAACATGTGATAAACAAGACAATAAACACCAGGACTAAGGTCGTTTTCACACCAGGAAAGTCTGATAGTTCACTTTTTAATTTTTTTAAATTTTGGACCGGTTCACTTTCACACTGCACTTTTTTTCTCTATGAACCAACATCTATAAACAAAACCCCCGTGTGCTGATGTCGCTCAGACACTGGACACAAATGAGCCGTGTCCAAACAGAAGGAGGAGAATCATGGTGTTTCTGTTTTCAGTGTCGTCATAGTGATATGGTTTGCTCAGTTTTTACAGTTCGCACAAATGTTTGAGCAGCATCGTGAGGTTTACACTATTTTACAATCAATTTACAAACGACGAAGACACAGGACAAGACGACTACGGAGGACAGAACTCATGTGAGCATCAAGTTCTGACTCTTGCTCTTCACACAAAACATAAGTAAGACAACTCTGGTTCATTTTAAACGAACCAAACAAGGTGTGAAAACGACCTAAGACATATAACACATATACCCGTAGCAAAAGTACAAAAGGCTTGTGTATCCTCCTGAGACCCGCCCATTCTTTTGTGTCCTTTATAGTGCACATTGAGTTAACCAGTCTGTCTTTTAAGTGTTTTCAGATAGACTCTAGTCTGTGGCTGCACTAGGATTAAAAAAGGGAGTCTAAAAACTTTTTGGGGCAACTGTAGAAGCTTGCCAGAGATGTTGGTCATCAAAAAAAATATGTGTTTTTGTTCGGTTTCACATGGATTTAGCACTATTGCACTGTAACGTGTCCTCCATTACATTATGAATAAAAATAAAATCTAAAATTAAATAAAACAAAATGTAAGTTCATTTACCCACATATCCAAAAGAAAATCACAAAAATAAATGTAAATACACTTTTTTCCTTCGGGTCCCAGGAGGATATAATACAAATAATTAAAACACACAATTTGGAGCGGAATCGAGCTCAAATGTGTCATTTAAGCAGCAGCGTCGGTGTCATTTAAGCAGCAGCGTCAGTGCTATTTAAGCAGCAGCGTCAGTGTCATTTAAGCATCAGTGTCATTTAAGCAGCAGCGTCGGTGCCATTTAAGCAGCAGCGTCGGTGCCATTTAAGCAGCAGTGTCAGTGCCATTTAAGCAGCAGTGTCAGTGCCATTTAAGCAGCAGTGTCAGTGCCATTTAAGCAGCAGTGTCAGTGCCAGTCAAGCAGCAGTGCCAGTCAAGCAGCAGTGTCAGTGCCATTTAAGCAGCAGTGCCATTTAAGCAGCAGTGTCTGTCATTTAAGCAGCAGTGTCTGTCATTTAAGCAGCAGTGTCTGTCATTTAAGCAGCAGTGTCTGTCATTTAAGCAACAGTGTCTGTCATTTAAGCAGCAGTGTCATTTAAGCAGCAGTGTCATTTAAGCAGCAGTGTGATTGGGAGAGGGTTGAGCATCCTGACAGCTCGGTGGATGAAGCTGTCTTTCAGTCTGCTGGTCTTGTTTCCCATGATTCTTAGCAACAGTGTGCCTGATTGGATGACAGAATATTGCTGTATAAAATGAATAAATTGTATTTTCTTTCTGTTTTGTCTTATTTAGTCGCTTTTGCCAAACGTCCCATGATGTACAGAGCCTTTATTTTGAGCAGAACAAATAAAAGTGAGGTCCTTTAAGCGCCTGTTGTGCTTCTGTCTCAGGTGGATTATGTGGAGCCCAGTCAGAACACCATCTCTCTGAAGATGATTCCACGAATCGACCTCGACCGCATCAAGGCCAAGATGAGCCTGGTAAAACTTTTCTATGTTTCATTTCAACAGACGATGTTAGGACGCTCTCCGATCTGTTCTCAAGTCGTTTCCTCCTCACCTGGAGCTGTTCTGTTTCATACACACGTCTAAACCAGGACCTAACCAGGACCTAACCAGGTCTATACCAGGTCTATACCAGGTCTAAACCAGGACTAAACCAGGACTAAACCAGGTCTAAACCAGGTCTAAACCAGGACTAAACCAGGACTAAACCAGGACTAAACCAGGTCTAAACCAGGTCTAAACCAGGACTAAACCAGGTCTAAACCAGGTCTAAACCAGGTCTAAACCAGGACTAAACCAGGTCTAAACCAGGACTAAACCAGGTCTAAACCAGGTCTAAACCAGGTCTAAACCAGGACTAAACCAGGACTAAACCAGGTCTAAACCAGGTCTAAACCAGGTCTAAACCAGGTCTAAACCAGGACTAAACCAGGACTAAACCAGGACCTAACCAGGACTAAACCAGGACTAAACCAGGACTAAACCAGGTCTAAACCAGGTCTAAACCAGGTCTAAACCAGGTCTAAACCAGGACTAAACCAGGTCTAAACCAGGTCTAAACCAGGACTAAACCAGGACTAAACCAGGTCTAAACCAGGACTAAACCAGGTCTAAACCAGGTCTAAACCAGGTCTAAACCAGGTCTAAACCAGGTCTAAACCAGGACTAAACCAGGTCTATACCAGGTCTAAACCAGGACTAAACCAGGACTAAACCAGGTCTAAACCAGGTCTAAACCAGGACTAAACCAGGACTAAACCAGGACTAAACCAGGTCTAAACCAGGTCTAAACCAGGACTAAACCAGGTCTAAACCAGGTCTAAACCAGGTCTAAACCAGGACTAAACCAGGTCTAAACCAGGACTAAACCAGGTCTAAACCAGGTCTAAACCAGGTCTAAACCAGGACTAAACCAGGTCTAAACCAGGTCTAAACCAGGTCTAAACCAGGTCTAAACCAGGTCTAAACCAGGACTAAACCAGGACTAAACCAGGACCTAACCAGGACTAAACCAGGACTAAACCAGGACTAAACCAGGACTAAACCAGGTCTAAACCAGGTCTAAACCAGGTCTAAACCAGGTCTAAACCAGGACTAAACCAGGTCTAAACCAGGTCTAAACCAGGACTAAACCAGGACTAAACCAGGACTAAACCAGGTCTAAACCAGGTCTAAATCAGGTCTAAACCAGGACTAAACCAGGACTAAACCAGGACTAAACCAGGTCTAAACCAGGTCTAAACCAGGACTAAACCAGGTCTAAACCAGGACTAAACCAGGACTAAACCAGGTCTAAACCAGGTCTAAACCAGATTAAGATTAAGATTAAGATTAAGATTAAGATTAAGCTTGGGCTTTTTTTTAGCCTTTATTGGTCTCACACACAATGACACACAGTGACACATGGGAGAAATTTGACTTCTGCATTTGACCCATCCTTTTTCAGGAGCAGTGAGCAGCCATCTTTTTCGGCGCCCGGGGGGCAGTACCGTGAAGGGTCTTGCCCAAGGACCCACACTGGTTAGCTCATTGCCTGGGGGGGGTTTGAACCTACAACCTCCAGGGGGAAAGTCCATGACTTACCAGTTGAGCTAACCAGCCGGTGTTGAGCTAACCAGCCGGTTAACCAGGACTTAACCAGGACTTAACCAGGACTTAACCAGGACTTAACCAGGTCTAAACCAGGACTTAACCAGGACTTAACCAGTTCTAAACCAGTTCTAAACCAGGACTAAACCAGGACTAAACCAGGTCTAAACCAGGACTAAACCAGGTCTAAACCAGGACTAAACCAGGACTAAACCAGGACTAAACCAGGACTTAACCAGGACTTAACCAGGACTAAACCAGGACTAAACCAGGTCTAAACCAGGACTTAACCAGGACTTAACCAGGACTTAACCAGGACTTAACCAGGACTTAACCAGGACTTAACCAATTCTAAACCAGGTCTAAACCAGGACTAAACCAGGACTTAACCAGGACTTAACCAGTTCTAAACCAGGACTTAACCAGGACAGATTTTTTTTTTTCTGTCCGGTTTCTTTACGAGCATGTTTACTTTGAGTGAGCGATATCTCCATCATGGCCGCACATCCGGGTCACGGTGGGATTTATCGAGTCGGTGAAAAACGCCGCTGCGGTCTCCATCTGTTAGCGGGAAAGTCTGAAGTCTGAATATGACGTCATTTGCCCCGTTTCCGTCGTTTTATCGTCACTGTTTGGTTTTTGTTTGTAGAAAGATTGGTTCGCCAAAAGGAAGAAGTTCAAGCGACCGACTCAGAGGCTGTTCGACGCCGAAAAAATCAGGTACGAAAAGAGACGCTCACTGTTATTTACGAATGAACGTTGCCATGACAACGTCTGATTTAAGAACTGATTTAAGGAGAGGAGGAGGAAAAGGGGAAAGGAGAGGAAGAAAAGAGAAGGAGAGGATGGAGGAGGAAAAAGAGTAGGAGAGGAAGAGGAGCAGGAGAGGAGGAAAGGAGAGGATGAAGGAGGAGGAAAATGAGAGGATGGAGAAGAGGAAAGGAGAGGATGAAGGAGGAAAAAGAGTATGAAAGGAGAGGAAGAAAAGAGAAGGAAAGGAGAGGATGGAGGAGGAAAAAGAGGAGAGCAGGGAAGGAGAGGAAGACGAAGAAAGGAGGGGAGGAAGAAGGAGGAGGAGGAAAAAGAAAGAGTTGGGTCTCCTTCCCAACTCTTTTCCCTTTTCCCTCCTCCTCCTTCAAGAGAGGAGGAAGAAAGGAGGAGGAAAAAATGAGAAGGAGAATTGGGAAGGAAAGGAGGGGAGGGAGAGGAAGAGGCGGAGGAAAAAGGGAGAAGGAGAGTGGGGGAGGTGAGGAAGAGGAGAAGAGGAAGAAAGGAGAGGAAGAAAGGGGAGGGAGAGGATGGAGGAGGATGAGAAAGGGAGAAGGGGAGGCAGGGGAAAGGAGGAGAGGCAGAGGAGGAAAGAAGGAAGAATGGAGGAGGAGAGTAGGAAAGGAGCAGAATAGGAGAGGAGAGTAGGAAAGGAGAGGATGGAGGAGGACAGGAGGCGTTGACCTGAAGACCCCGGGGGAGACGGTGGGAGGGCATCTGGGTTAATCGTGGTGATGTTTGATTGACAGGTCTCTGGGCGGCGAGGTCAGCCACGACGGAGACTTCCTGATCTTTGAGGGAAACCGGTACACGAGAAAAGGATTCCTGTTCAAGAGCTTCGCCATGTCCGCCGTGGTGAGACGCCAGAGAGACGAGAGAGAGACACGAGAGAGAGACAGATGAGACGACAGAGACGAGAGAGAGACACGAGAGAGAGACAGATGAGACGACAGAGACGAGAGAGAGAGACGAGCGAGAGACAGATGAGACGAGAGAGACACGAGAGAGAGACAGATGAGACGAGAGAGACGAGCGAGAGACAGATGAGACGACAGAGACGAGAGAGAGAGACAGATGAGAGACGAGAGAGACGAGTGAGAGACAGAGACGAGAGAGAGAGAGAGAGACACGAGAGAGAGATGAGAGAGACACGAGAGACAGATGAGAGATGAGAGAGAGACAGACACGAGAGAGAGATGAGAGAGACACGAGAGAGATGAGAGATGAGAGAGAGACAGACACGAGAGAGAGAGACGAGAGAGAGACACGAGAGAGACGGATGAGACGAGAGAGACACGAGAGAGAGAGAGAGAGACACGAGAGAGAGAGACGGATGAGACGAGAGAGAGACGAGAGAGACACGAGAGAGAGATGAGAGACACGAGAGAGATGAGAGAGACATGAGAGAGACAGATGAGACGACAGACGAGAGAGACAGATGAGACGAGAGAGAGAGAGACACGAGAGAGAGAGAGACAGATGAGAGACGAGAGACAAGCGAGAGACAGACGAGAGAGAGACGAGAGACACACGAGAGACGAGAGAGAGACGGACACGAGAGAGACAGACACGAGAGAGACACGAGAGAGAGAGACATGAGAGACACGAGAGACACGAGAGAGACAGATGAGAGACGAGAGAGAGACACGAGCGAAACAGACACGAGAGTGAGAGACACACGAGAGAGAGAGATGGATGAGAGAGAGAGACGGAGACACGAGCGAAACAGACACGAGAGAGAGGGACACACGAGAGAGAGGTGAGAGACGAGAGAGAGACACGAGCGTGTTTCGCTCGTGAGAGACACGAGAGAGACACGAGAGAGAGAGATGAGAGATGAGAAAGACGAGAGAGAGACACGAGCGAAACAGACACGAGAGAGAGAGACAGATGAGAGACGAGCGAGAGACAGACACGAGAGAGAGAGAGACACGAGAGAGAGAGAGACGCGAGAGAGAGACGCGAGAGAGAGACGCGAGAGAGAGACGCGAGAGAGAGACGAGAGAGACACGAGAGAGAGACACGAGAGAGAGATGAAGAGAGACGACAGAGAGACGAGAGAGAGACACGAGAGACAGACACGAGAGAGAGAGAGACAAAGAGAAACACGAGAGAGACGGAGACACGAGAGAGAGAGACATGAGAGACAGACAAATAGAGACAAAGAGACACGAGAGAGACAGACACGAGAGAGACAGACAAATGGAGACAAAGAGACACGAGAGAGACACGAGAGACCAAGAGAGACACGAAAGAGAGCGAGAGAGAGACACACAGAGAGAGACACGAGAGACAGCGAGAGAGAAAAAAAGAAAAGAGAGAGAAAGAGGTAGGGAGAGAGAGAGACAGAAAGAGAAGAGAGAGAGACATAGAGAGAGACATAGAGAGAAGGGAGACGGGGGTTAGACAGGTGTCAGGTGGAGGTGCAGGTGTGTGTTCTGGAACTCTCCACCTGAAACAGGCCCCGCCCTCTGTCTCAAACTATGACATCATATTACAGAAGAAGCATTTTTGACGCCAGATTTGTATTCTTTATGTTTGTGTTGTTTCCTGTTCTCAGATCACGGACGGGGTGAAGCCGACCCTCTCAGAGCTGGAGAAGTTTGAGGACCAGCCTGAAGGCATCGACCTGGAGGTGGTCACAGAGTCCGGTGAGAGAAACGCGCTTAGTTTCACTTTTAAACAGCTCGGGGTTCAGTATCAGGCGGTATCAGGAGATCGATTGTTTGGATTTGAGGGAGAAATGGAGGTATGAGGTGTGAAGGCAAAAGTCTGAGGACAGAACGAGAGTAATCGAACACTTCATGTTCTACGTCCGGACCTTGGTGCGGGACCTTCATGTTCTTCATGTTCCTCTCATGTTCCTCTTCATGTTCCTCTCATGTTCCTCTCATGTTCTTCTTCATGTTCCTCTCATGTTCCTCTCATGTTCTTCTTCATGTTCCTCTTCATGTTCTTCTTCATGTTCCCCTTCATGTTCCTCTCATGATCCTCTTCATGTTCCTCTCATGTTCCTCTCATGATCCTCTCATGTTCCTCTTCATGTTCCTCTCATGTTCCTCTCATGTTCCTCTTCATGTTCCTCTTCATGTTCCTCTTCATGTTCCTCTTCATGTTCCTCTTCATGTTCCTTTCATGATCCTCTCATGATCCTCTCATGTTCCTCTTCATGTTCTTCTGTCATGTTCCTTCATGTTCCTCTTCATGTTCCTCTCATGTTCCTCTTCATGTTCTTCTTCATGTTCCTCTTCATGTTCCTCTTCATGTTCCTCTCATGTTCCTCTCATGTTCCTCTTCATGTTCCTCTCATGTTCCTCTTCATGTTCTTCTTCATGTTCCTCTTCATGTTCCTCTTCATGTTCCTCTCATGTTCCTCTCATGTTCCTCTCATGTTCCTCTTCATGTTCCTCTCATGTTCCTCTCATGTTCCTCTCATGTTCCTCTTCATGTTCCTCTCATGTTCCTCTTCATGTTCTTCTGTGAGAGAAACGCGCTTAGTTTCACTTTTAAACAGCTCGGGGTTCAGTATCAGGCGGTATCAGGAGATCGATTGTTTGGATTTGAGGGAGAAATGGAGGTATGAGGTGTGAAAGCAAAAGTCTGAGGACAGAACGAGAGTAATCGAACACTTCATGTTCTACGTCCGGACCTTGGTGCGGGACCTTCAGGTGTGAATCGGCCTTTAAATCTCTGTTGGTTTTCAGATTTCAGTCAAAAAATAGACGGTTATGAAGGAGATTTATTTAATTACCGGTGTTTTTATGGCCTTAAACGCCGTCAGAGACCTGCTCCCTTACTCTGGCTCGTCTCTCCACAAATCTGACCTGTAATTCTTCTGAAGCCTCATGCTCCATCTCCTGGAGAATGTTCCAAAGTTTGGTTTGAACTTCGTCTCCATGGTGACGTGTAGACGGATTAGCCAACGCCAGGAATCGTACACCAACTGGCACCTTTGCCCGATCCATCCGTCATGAGGACCAGACCGGGACCAGACCGGGACCAAGACATGAGGACCAGACCGGGACTAAGACATGAGGACCAGACCGGGACTAAGACATGAGGACCAGACCGGGACCAGACCGGGACTAAGACATGAGGACCAGACCGGGACTAAGACATGAGGACCAGACCGGGACTAAGACATGAGGACCAGACCGGGACTAAGACATGAGGACCAGACCGGGACCAAGACATGAGGACCAGACCGGGACTAAGACATGAGGACCAGACCGGGACCAAGACATGAGGACCAGACCGGGACTAAGACATGAGGACCAGACCGGGACTAAGACATGAGGACCAGACCGGGACCAAGACATGAGGACCAGACCGGGACCAAGACATGAGGACCAGACCGGGACCAAGACATGAGGACCAGACCGGGACCAGACCGGGACCAAGACATGAGGACCAGACCGGGACTAAGACATGAGGACCAGACCGGGACTAAGACATGAGGACCAGACCGGGACCAAGACATGAGGACCAGACCGGGACCAAGACATGAGGACCAGACCGGGACCAAGACATGAGGACCAGACCGGGACCAGACCGGGACCAAGACATGAGGACCAGACCGGGACTAAGACATGAGGACCAGACCGGGACCAGACCGGGACTAAGACATGAGGACCAGACCAGGACCAAGACATGAGGACCAGACCGGGACCAAGACATGAGGACCAGACCAGGACCAAGACATGAGGACCAGACCGGGACCAAGACATGAGGACCAGACCGGGACCAAGACATGAGGACCAGACCGGGACCAAGACATGAGGACCAGACCGGGACCAGACCGGGACCAGACCGGGACCAAGACATGAGGACCAGACCGGGACTAAGACATGAGGACCAGACCGGGACCAGACCGGGACTAAGACATGAGGACCAGACCGGGACCAAGACATGAGGACCAGACCGGGACCAAGACATGAGGACCAGACCGGGACTAAGACATGAGGACCAGACCGGGACTAAGACATGAGGACCGGACCGGGACTAAGACATGAGGACCAGACCGGGACCAAGACATGAGGACCAGACCGGGACTAAGACATGAGGACCAGACCGGGACTAAGACATGAGGACCAGACCGGGACTAAGACATGAGGACCAGACCGGGACTAAGACATGAGGACCAGACCGGGACCAAGACATGAGGACCAGACCGGGACTAAGACATGAGGACCAGACCGGGACTAAGACATGAGGACCAGACCGGGACTAAGACATGAGGACCAGACCGGGACCAGACCGGGACCAAGACATGAGGACCAGACCGGGACCAGACCGGGACTAAGACATGAGGACCAGACCGGGACCAGACCGGGACCAAGACATGAGGACCAGACCGGGACCAAGACATGAGGACCGGACCGGGACCAAGACATGAGGACCGGACCGGGACTAAGACATGAGGACCGGACCGGGACTAAGACATGAGGACCGGACCGGGACTAAGACATGAGGACCGGACCGGGACTAAGACATGAGGACCAGACCGGGACCAGACCGGGACCAGACCGGGACCAAGACATGAGGACCGGACCGGGACTAAGACATGAGGACCGGACCGGGACTAGACCG
>JAVJIX010000336.1:390000-392500 GCA_036785185.1 Paratrypauchen microcephalus
GGCAGTCGTGTTTGTTAAACAGGCGGTCGTGTTTGACAATCGGGCGGTCGTGTTTGACAATCGGGCGGTCGTCAGGCGGTCGTATTTGATAATTGGGCAGTCGTCGGGCGGTCGTATTTGATAATTGGGCAGTCATCGGGCAGTCATCGGGCGGTCGTCGGGCGGTCGTCGGTTGGTCGTCGGGCGGTCATGTTTGATAATCGGGCGGTCGTCGGGCGGTCGTGTTTGATAATCGGGCAGTCGCTGGGCGAGCGTGTTTGATAATCGGGCGGTCGTCGGGCGGTCGTCGGGCGGTCATGTTTGATAATCGGGCGGTCGTCGGGCGGTCATGTTTGATAATCGGGCAGTCGTCGGGCGGTCGTATTTGATAATTGGGCAGTCATCTGGCGGTCGTCGGGCGGTCGTCGGTTGGTCGTCGGGCGGTCATGTCTGATAATTGGGCTGTCGTCGGTTGGTCGTCGGGTGGTCGTGTTTGATAATCGGGCGGTCGCTGGGCGAGCGTGTTTGATAATCGGGCGGTTGTCGGGCGGCCGTCAGGCGGGCGTGTTTGATAATCAGGCAGTCGCTGGGCGAGCATGTTTGATAATCGGGCGGTCGTCGGGCGGTCGTCGGGTGGTCGTCGGGCGGTCATGTTTGATAATCGAGCGGTCGTCGGGCGGTCGTCGGGCGGTCGTCGGGCGGTCATGTTTGATAATCGGGCGGTCGTCGGGCAGTTGTCGGACAGTCGTGTTTGATCATCGGGCAGTCGTGTTTGATAATCGGGTGGTCATGTTTGATAATTGGGCAGTCGTCGGGCGGTCGTATTTGATAATTGGGCGGTCGTCGGGCGGTCGTATTTGATAATTGGGCAGTCGTCGGGCGGTCGTATTTGATAATCGGGCAGTCGTCGGGCGGGCGTGTTTGATAATCGGTCGGTCGTCGGGCGGTCGTCGGTTGGTCGTCGGGCGGTCGTATTTGATAATCGGGCGGTCGCTGGGCGAGCGTGTTTGATAATCGGGCGGTCGCCGGGCGGTCGCCGGGTGGTCGCCGGGCGGTCGCCGGGCGAGGTCGCCGGGCGGTCGCCGGGCGGTCGCCGGGCGAGGTCGCCGGGCGAGGTCGCCGGGCGAGGTCGCCGGGCGAGGTCGCCGGGCGGTCGTCGGGCGGGCGTGTTTGATAATCGGGCGGTCGCCGGGCGGTCGCCGGGCGGTCGCCGGGCGGTCGCCGGGCGGTCGCCGGGCGGTCGCCGGGCGGTCGTGTTGGATGTTCTCGTCTCCAGAATGCTTGCTTCAGTTCTCGTGTGTTTGTCTCAGGGCAGAGAGGGGGAGATCCGTCACCTCTTCAGAGGATTCGCTTTCCTTCACTGTAAAAAACTGGTGGAAAACGGAGGAATGTTTGTGTGTAAAACGAGACACTTGGTCCTCGCCGGCGGCTCAAAGGTCAGAGTCTGAACTCGTCATTTTGATTCAAATGTGACGATCACGATTTTAAAAACGTCCTGTTTGTGTCTGAAGCCGCGAGACGTGACCAACTTCACTGTGGGAGGGTTCGCTCCAATGAGTCCACGGATCAGCAGCCCCATGCACCACGGAGGAGGAGGTGTGTACTACTACTGTAGTACTACTACTACTACTGTAGTACTACTACTATACTACTACTACTACTACTACTACTACTACTACTACTACTACTACTGTACTACTACTATAATACTAATACTATAAACTACAGCATAAAGCCCCATGCACCACGGAGGAGGAGGTGTGTACTACTACTGTACTATTACTACTACTACTACTGTAGTACCACTACTACTGTAGTACCACTACTACTGTAGTACTACTACTACTGTAGTACTAATACTACTACTATAAACTACAGCATAAAGCCCCATGCTTTCTTCTCCTGTTCTCGTCTGTTCTCGTCTGTTCTGTTTTCGTCTGTTCTCATATTTTCATGTTCTCGTCTGTTCTCATATTTTCATGTTCTCGTCTGTTCTCGTCTGTTCTCTGTTTTCGTCTGTTCTCATATTTTCATGTTCTCGTCTGTTCTCGTTGCGTTGAAGGATCGCAGCAGCAGCGAGGAGGAGGAGGAGGAGGAGGAGGAGGAGGAATGGGGCGTGGCCGAGGTCGCAGGGACAACGAGCTGATTGGCCAGACCGTGCGGATCTCCCAGGGCCCGTACAAGGGTGAGCTTTAGGATCACTGTGATGCTAACTGGAGGCACTGCTCTGTCTGAAGCTCTGTTACTCAACTTAATCTGAATTTTATTTGAACACAATCTGAGCAGAAAGAACTGACAGAACCGTGAACGCTCTCACCACAGGGACATGAAAATGTGCTCTTAAAATCACTTTTGTATTTTTTCTTAGGCAGTGTTTGCTAATGTGCTATTGTGTCACCATGGTAACGGCAGAACATTCTGCCATAAACATGCAGCCCTCACATCCCAGTGTGATGTCACTGGAAAGTATCAGTATTCATGTTTTTCCTCCATTTCCCAGGGTACATTGGGGTGGTGAAGG
>JAVJIX010000336.1:407500-425000 GCA_036785185.1 Paratrypauchen microcephalus
TTCAGCTCAAGCAGATCAATGGCGTAGTTATCCTCTCTTGAGCGTGTAACTACTTTCCCTTCTTTCACTGGAATAACGTCTGCCTGCCATAACTTCTCTACATGTTTCAGTAGTTCACTCACCTGCGGGGGCGGTGGTGGTGGTGAACAGGCACTGTTGCAGCAGGGAAGATGAGCAGATGAGACTGGAGGGGCCCTGTAATGTCCAACCTAACCTGGTGTGCATTGCGGCAGGACCTCCTGGTGGACCAAGGCGAACAGCTTCCGTTGGAGTGATGAGCTGGGGGTGGTCACTGCCGATGAGTAGTAGAGGTTTGACCTTCTTAAAGGAGCGTATTGGCAGGCCTCTAAGGTGTTTATACTTCCTCTGAAGCAACTCCACTGGGTAACTGTGTTCAGCTAGGTCGATACGAGCGGCAGTGAAGGCATTGTTCACCCTGTACTTTAGCTTGGATTTGCCACTAGGGGAGATGTCAAACGTAACACAAGCACCGTGTAGAGTCTGCACATCTTGTCTTATGGTGCGCAAAGGAAGTGTCTCTGGGATCCCTTGAAGATCAAGCTTTTGGGCAGCGGTAGGCAGCAGCATGGTCCTTTCCGACCCATCGTCCAATGCTTCATGGGTGCTCGGGGTCTTACCATTATGGTGAAGGATGACTGGAACTCTCGGCAGGACTTGGCCACTCTCTGTAGGTCGGTCAAGGTAGAGATACCAGTAGAATTCTCACCTTCCTGCACAGAGACTGTAGCTGGGGCAGGTGCCTTTGGGGGCGACCCTGACACAGGTTACAGGGTTTCTTGAGAGTGCACTGAGCTGCCTGATGGGAGCGTGCGCAGCGCCAGCACCTCTTATTAGTCTTTATCCACTCAGTTGTTCTTGATTACCGCGGCTGGGGCTTTGTTGCAGCGCGGGCTCGCACCCCGGGTTCAGACCGACCTCCGCCCTCCGGTTCCCAATTCCCCCCGCCCGCGCACAGCCGGGTGCGCTTCAACCCAAAACATGCTCCAGGTAAAATCCTCCAGCTGAGGTCCTGACCAAGCCGAGCAATAAGATCATGGAGATGGTCCCCGGGCGCCTGAAAGACGAGCTGCCCACTGCTCCTGAAGAATGGGTCAAATGCAGAGAAATAATTTCCCTACAGGGATGAATAAAGCGTGTCTTTTTCTTCTTCTTCTTCGTTCGTGCGCAGCTGCCGGTGAACCCACCTCCGGGTATGCCGAGCTGTCCGCGTTACGGGTGACCCTCGAGGTCTGCCGTAGCCAGAACGGGAATTGCAATACCCACCATCCAGCAATGCGCCACCATCCTACACACTGTCCCTTTAATTGTTTTCTAACAGGAATACGTTCATCAGCTCAGTGCTGTGATCGCTGGATGTTTGTTCAACGGAAGATTTCAGCATCGTGGAAAAGTAATGTATTTGTTTTGTTATTATCTCGCCATATTATGTAACACCAGTAACCTGAATTAATACTTTGGTATCACATTATTCAGATGAAATTCCCAGCAGAAGAAATGTGGATTTGTCCAGTAAATGTAGGGGCTCACTGGATTGTAGTGGTAAGTGCCTTTCTTATATTTTCTTCAGACTTATTTCTGGCATGTATAATATATGGGGATTTCTGCTGACCTCATGCAGCAGAGCTCAGTTTTTATTAAAGGGATAGTGCGTTTTTAAATGTTAATCTGTATGGGTTTCCTTCTAAAAGTCAGACCCTCCAGGAATTCGCGATGTTGCGATTTGCAACTTCAACGCAACTTCAGCCAATCCCCGCGAATTCAGGGCGGTGTTGCAATTTTGACCAATCACCGCAACTTTCCCGCAATTTTTACTAATTTTGACCAATCATCGGCGACGTATTGAACGCCGACCAACTTCCTTCTGTGTAGGAGACATAACTGAGATGAGGTGCACAGTGCGTTTGTGTGTGTGTGCGGCAGAGGCGGTGGGTCACGTGAGTGTGGGTGTGTGCACGTGCAGAAGTGTGTGCGTGTAAAAGCGCGCGCTCACCTGTCACACAGAGGAGAGTGTCGGGGTTGGGGTGTAGCCGCAAACCATTCATTCATCTTTCACGTTAATCTGTTCATCCTGCTGGTTTTCATGAGTTCCATTTCATCCTGCTGCGCTGTCATAGCTGTGTGCGCTCTTTTTGTAATAAATGCACAAAACATATCTGGATCTCAGCGTATCTGTCACCACAGCCTCCTCTTTGCGCGTCACAAATCTGCGAGCCATAGGACCCAACCTCATATTCTCGGCGGCTAAAAGGTTTGAGTTTGGAAACCGCAACATTCTGCTTTACGTCCGTGTGACGAAACAAAACTGCGGCCGTGTCCCAGTTCCCAGAGCGCACAGCTCGGAGCGCGGCCCGAAGGGGGCTCAGACTGCAGTCAAGGCGGTGCACACTTGCTCAGCCCCGACTGCAGTCCGCGGACCGCTTAACGACTGCGGTCTTCGGGCCGCGTGTTAACTGCGCATGGGACAAAAAAGAAGTGGGACAGCAGTCGTCGCGCCGGTGTACTGTCGAAATGTGTGACGCACATGCCCTTTGGGCCACGCTCCGAGCCGCGCGCTCTGGGAACTGAGACACAGCTTCTAATGGCAAAGAAACATGTCTGCGGCGCCATTTGCCCACAAAAATAACACCAAGACCGAAACAGTTCCCCTCCTAGTAGTCATTTATTTTCGATGTTGGTAAGGTTGTTTTAGGACCATATCTGTGATCTCTGTGTCTTTGTATTATTCTTTGTCAGTAATAACTCACTATTCAAAATATTACTCCATTTTAATTACAAAAAGCGAAAATCGCAACTATTTATCGCAACTTTCACTTCCTCCAAAGTCCAAAATCGCAACAAAAACCTTTAAAGCACCGCAACTTTCATCGCAACTTTTTGGAAAAGCTCCCACAAATTCAGGCATTTTAGCCCGAAACAATCACAAAAAATGCCCGCGAAATCCTGGGGGGTCTGAAAAGTGTCGTACGGTAACACTGTCTTACCTCTGACAGTCTCGTCTCAGCCCGGTTCTGCTCGGGTTCTCGAGCTCACGTAAGTAGTTCCGGTAAGTTCGCGGGAACAGTTAATAAAGCTCGTTTTTCTTCTCAAAACAACATTTGTCCAAAAAGTGATGTATATTTCCGTCACAGACAGTGGTCCGAAAAAATCCAGCAGCCTAATTCGCATGGTGCTCTTTTCTCTCGGAGTTGTAGCATTGTGCGCGTAGCCTAGCCTAGCCTGTTCACTTGTAAACATCCGCCGTGGCCGTACCGCATCCGCCGTAACCATCCGCTTACGAGTGAACAGGCTAATAGAGCTAACGTGGGCGCAGTGATATGAATCGAGAGAAAATATGCAAATGCGAATTAGGCTGCTGGATTTTTTCCGACAAGTGTTGGTGACGGAAATATACATCACTTTTTGGACAAATGTTTTGCGAAGAAAAACAAGCTTTATTAACTGTCCCCGCGAACTTACCGGACCTACTTACGTGAGCTTCTATTATTTTTGAGAATTCCCCACGATTTGATACGATTCGATGGTGCACAGTTTTCACTTTATGTATTAATGATGTTTTGAATACATTTTATTACAGAAAAATTCGATTCGATTCTCTTGTGGACGCATCGATGCATTTGGATCGTCGGCTGCAGGATCGATGCATCGATACGAATCGATTATTATTTACACGACTAGTTACCGCACGACACTTTTAGAAGGAAACCCATACAGATTCACATAAAAAAAACGCACTATCCCTTTAAAGCCCCAGTGTGTAGGATTCGTGGCGCATAGGTGGATGGTGCTATTGCACTTTCTGTTTTAGCTACGGCAGACCTCGAGGGTCACCCGGGCGCGCACACGAGCCGCTTCTGTATAAATAAAACATGGTCCCGTTTTTTTTTTTTTCCTTTTCTCATGAAAACACACATTCCAGATCATGTACCATGACACTCTACACATCAAATGAAACCTTACAGTCTCCTCTTTTTGAATATGCAATTCATTTCCCTGCAAAACAATCACTCCCCGAGCACATGGGGCTTTTATACGGAAAAGCACAAAACGAGGTTAGCTTACCTTAGAATGCTTTGCACAGGTCAAACTCTGTATTTCACCATAAACTTGCTCTCAATTTGTCCATAAGGATCCAGCGAATAAAATCCAGTAAAACAATTTAGTCCAAAACATGTGTTAGATCCATTACGACGTCTGATTCGGCAGCATGCTTGTGTTGTTTACCCAAAACCACGAGCCTTGCCGAAGGCGAAGGCGGAGCCCAAATGTCCTTCTGCGGCTCTCGTATTCAAAATGGCTGCCTCTGCATGGGGAAGATCCCCCTTTTATGTGACTATATCTAAGTCCAAAAGAATACTTTGATTTCATGATGGAAGTGAAAAGGCTTGGAAAACAATGTATTTTTGAATGGTGTCAGTTTCAAAAAAATGGGTCAAAAATGGGTAAATATGTACATAGCGCCAGTCTATATTTTTCACCGTGTATATTCTGTAAAGATGTTTCTATTGATTATATTTTTTACATGCTTCTCTTTATCTTATTTATCTTTTTTAACTTTTTGCTCTCGGCATCCAGGGTGTGCAGCAAAGTAAGAATTTCATTGTACAGGGAAAAGTGTTTCTTTACTGTGCACATGACAATAAAAACTTTGAATCTTGAATATCAGGTGTAATATTGAGAAACGAACACAAAGTCTAAAAGTGACACAGCGACACGTCGTGGTCACTCGGTGCCTCTTAGGCTCGTCAGACTGGAAACAAAAGTGAAGTAGGAGAAAACCAGAGCTGAAAGTCCTTTTATTTGTTGCTGGTACAATTCTGTTTTTGTTTTCATCATTACATATGTACAAATCATTTGACATAAACATAATACACTGGGATTACACATCTGATCCATAACTTGGCCTCCTCGTCTCCGTGAGGGAAAAGGACAAAAGTTTTGTTGTGGAATTTGTGATGTACAAGAATAAAAGTGTAAAGTTGTCTTGAATCAGATGTTTGATTTCTTAAAGTAATTGTGCACAATCACACCCTGACTGTCCCTGACAGAGGCGTCTGTCCCTACATTTGGTGATCAGAACAAAACAAAGTTCTTTTACCCCTCGGGGGGCAGGAGCAGAGACATAATCAAGACATTTCAACAATAACAGGTGAGCCCAAGGCCGGGTCACTCCCAGCAGAAGAACAAGTGAAAAACAAGTTCAACCCAGTGGAAATTGAGCACACACGTGTTGTACGGCCTGAGAGCCACGGACTCAATTTGAACCACGATTAACCACCTCATTTCATTAGAAATCCCCAAACCAACTTATACATGACAAATAGATGGGATTATATGAACGCTTATTGTAAACATTTACATCACACTAGATTTTTGACTTTAAACACACAAATCTGTGAGAAAAAGTTTGTAAAACACAAAAACACAAAAATATGAGATTTGAAAAATGTGCGAGAAAAAAACTCAAAATGATGTGAGGGAGGGCATCTGACACAGGGATACAAATCCTCACAAACTGAAGAGGTTTTACACTCATCCCTGAGGAGTAAATACCCCCTCTTTAATACCCCAGAGAAGTAAATACCCCCTCTTTAATACCCCAGAGAAGTAAATACCCCCTCTTTAATACCCCAGAGGAGTAAATACCCCTCTTTAATACCCCAGAGAAGTAAATACCCCTCTTTAATACCCCAGAGAAGTAAATACCCCCTCTTTAATACCCCAGAGAAGTAAATACCCCTCTTTAATACCCCAGAGAAGTAAATACCCCTCTTTAATACCCCAGAGAAGTAAATACCCCCTCTTTAATACCCCAGAGAAGTAAATACCCCTCTTTAATACCCCAGAGGAGTAAATACCCCTCTTTATTACCCCAGACAAGTAAATACCCCTCTTTAATGCCCCAGAGAAGTAAATACCCCCTCTTTAATACCCCAGAGAAGTAAATACCCCTCTTTAATACCCCAGACAAGTAAATACCCCTCTTTAATACCCCAGAGGAGTAAATACCCCTCTTTAATACCCCAGAGAAGTAAATACCCCCTCTTTAATACCCCAGACAAGTAAATACCCCTCTTTAATGCCCCAGAGAAGTAAATACCCCTCTTTAATACCTCAGAGAAGTAAATACCCCTCTTTAATACCCCAGAGAAGTAAATACCCCCTCTTTAATACCCCAGAGAAGTAAATACCCCCTCTTTAATACCTCAGAGAAGTAAATACCCCCTCTTTAATACCCCAGACAAGTAAATACCCCCTCTTTAATACCCCAGAGAAGTAAATACCCCCTCTTTAATACCCCAGAGAAGTAAAAACCCCCTCTTTAATACCTCAGAGAAGTAAATACCCCCTCTTTAATACCCCAGACAAGTAAATACCCCTCTTTAATACCCCAGAGAAGTAAATACCCCCTCTTTAATACCCCAGAGAAGTAAATACCCCTCTTTAATACCCCAGAGAAGTAAATACCCCTCTTTAAGTGCAGTAGTTTTACTTTTGTACTTTGTCTCTGCTCAAAGTCTCCACTGCAGTGAGGACCAGAGGAGCAGAGTTTGATCCTCCTTTATTTAAACAGGGACAGAAATATGGAAAGATCTTCTCCCTGAAGCAGCAGTCGGTGAAGGAGAAGAGAAGATCTGCAGAATCTGCATCATAAAAGGAGACCAGACCCTTTCCATAGTCCACAAACACCCCGACCTTCTGAGGAGCTCTCTGAGGGGACAGACGGGTCAAAGTGTCAGTCCAAGCGCTGTACTTATCTTTGTTTCTTAAGCAGATGCACCACAGTCCATTTTTGGGACATAAAGTGATCTGTCCCTTCCTGTTGATGGACTCTCGGGCCACTCCTAAAGTCCAGTCTGTTTTCCCTTTGACCTGAACCTCAAAGTAAAACCTGCCTGAAGAAAAACTCTGTTTTCCTAAAACACAAACACAATAATCAAACCTCAGAGGAGAATCTGGGAGCTCCTTCCTCACATCAGTGTGATGAACCTGTTTGAGATCTTCAGACAGAGCGAGCTCAGGTTGAGCCGTGTCTGGGTCCAGAGTCACCTCCACCGCACTCTGCTGCGCTCCCTTTAGCTTCAGTTCTTTAAAGTGTTTGTTAAACTCCTGAGGGAGACTGTTCTGCAGCTCGGACAGAGCCCGGGCCACACTGCCCTCACACGTCTCCGGCTCAAAGGTCACGCTGCTCCACTCCTTAAGCCCAGCAGGGGGCGTGAGTGCAGCAGAGCGCTGTAGAAAGTGGAGGGGGTCATGAAAGCGTGAGAGACATTCGGCCTCAGCGGCGCTCTGCTCCAGATCACAGATCTCCTGCTCCAGCCGCTGCAGCAGATCCTGGGCTCGTCTGTGGCTCCGGCTCTGCTTCTCCTGGAGCTCCTCTAAGAAGAGGTCCATACGCCTCTGAACAGACTGCATGAGAGCAGTGAAGACCTGCAGCCCCACAGCCCTCTCTCTGAGGACCTCTGTCTCACTCAGCTCCAGGAGGCTCTGGATCTCCTGGATCTTCTGCCTCCTCTGCTCCACCATGTGCTGGCTCTGAGCCTGAGTCTGCAGCAGAGAGGACCTCCTGCGCTCACACGCCTCCTCCAGAGACAACAACTCATGGTTCTTGTGCTCTAGAGGGACACACACGGTACAGACGCAGCTCTGGTCAGTGCTGCAGAAGAGCTCCAGGGGGCGCTGGTGTGTGGGACACACCCTGTCTTCCAGGTTCTCCACAGGCTCCATCAGCTGGTGTCTTTTCAGCGCAGAGACTGTGAGATGAGGCTGGAGGTGGCTCTCACAGAAGGAGGACAGACACACCAGGCAGGACTTGAGGGCCTTCAGCTTGGGCTCAGAGCACATGTCACACTGCACCTCTTTAAAGTAAGGCTGGAGCTCCATAGATCTGCTCTTGTTCTTCTCCAGGTTAGACCCTGAGGCCACCTCCTTCAGGAGCGTGTTGACCTTGAGCTGTGGTCTGCTGTGGAACACCTCGTTACACAGAGGACATGTGCAGGGACCATCAGTGTCCCAGGCCTGAGAGATGCAGCGTCGGCAGAAGTTGTGTCCACATGGAGTGGACACTGGCTCAGAGAACACCTCCAGACAGATGGAGCACAGGAACGTCTCCTCAGAGCTCCTTTCACTGGTGGAGGACATGTCTGAAACACAGAGACCAACAATCGTGACTCAAACTAAAGTGAAAACTCTTATTGTGACAGGAAAGAGGTGAGGAGCTTTTATTTTGGAAGGCTTCAGGAGGATGTGGTGAGGAAGACTCGACTAGAAGAAGTTTGTGTTGTGACCATGGAGTTTGTGACTGATCTGGAACACGGTTTAAGGAAAAGGCCGAGACTCAACGTCACCATGACGACAATAAAAACAATGGAATGTTTGAGCTCAAAAACACGGCAGTGTCCTGAAGATTACATCGCCCTAACTTTTCTAACGACAAGTGTTGAGAAAAGGTCACATTTGAGTTTGTTCAGAGACACTTGTTGTTGAGGTGGTGACACTTGTGATCAGGTGGGATCTGGGTGAGTCAGGTCTGTGGAGATGCAAGCTCAAAGAAACAACACTTGTTTTTCACTGCAGTAAATATAATATATAATATATTAATATACTATAATATAGTAATATACTTTTTTGTTCCTCTTCCCATGATGCATCTGCAGTGATGCCGGACTACTTTTTTCAGTAACGAGTAGTGTAACGCAACTACTATTACAAAACCAGTAGTCAGATTAAAGTTACTTTAATCTGACTACGTAAGAAGGACCTCTCGCCTCGGGATAAATTCGGGATTATGGCCCGAATTTAAAGACCATGGATATACCCGACGCGCGCATACACGTGGATACACAAACTATCGGGAGTGACCGCGTTCTTATGGGTGAGTCATATTATCAGATTATTTCTGCATTTATTTCGGCACTAAACCAGGACTAAACCAAGACTAAACCAGGTCTAAACCAGGACTGAACCAAGACTAAACCAAGACTAAACCAGGTCTAAACCAGGACTGAACCAAGACTAAACCAGGTCTAAACCAGGACTAAACCAAGACTAAACCAGGTCTAAACCAGGACTGAACCAAGACTAAACCAGGTCTAAACCAAGACTAAACCAGGTCTAAACCAGGACTGAACCAAGACTAAACCAGGTCTAAACCAGGACTAAACCAGGTCTAAACCAGGACTGAACCAGGACTAAACCAGGTCTAAACCAGGACTGAACCAAGACTAAACCAGGTCTAAACCAGGTCTAAACCAGGACTGAACCAAGACTAAACCAAGACTAAACCAGGTCTAAACCAGGACTAAACCAAGACTAAACCAGGTCTAAACCAAGACTAAACCAGGTCTAAACCAGGACTGAACCAAGACTAAACCAGGTCTAAACCAGGACTAAACCAGGTCTAAACCAGGACTGAACCAAGACTAAACCAAGACTAAACCAGGTCTAAACCAGGACTGAACCAAGACTAAACCAGGTCTAAACCAGGACTAAACCAAGACTAAACCAGGTCTAAACCAAGACTAAACCAGGTCTAAACCAGGACTAAACCAAGACTAAACCAGGTCTAAACCAAGACTAAACCAGGTCTAAACCAAGACTAAGCCAAGACTAAACCAAGACTAAACCAGGACTAAACCAGGACTAAGCCAAGACTAAACCAGATCTAAACCGGGTCTAAACCAGGACTAAACCGGGACTAAACCAGGTCTAAACCAGGACTGAACCAGCACTAAACCAGGACTAAACCAAGACTAAACCAGGTCTAAACCAGGACTAAACCAAGACTAAACCAGGTCTAAACCAGGACTGAACCAGGACTAAACCAAGACTAAACCAAGTCTAAACCAGGTCTAAACCAGGACTGAACCAGGACTAAACCAGGTCTAAACCAGGACTGAACCAGGACTAAACCAGGTCTAAACCAAGTCTAAACCAAGACTAAACCAGGACTAAACCAAGACTAAACCAAGACTAAACCAGGTCTAAACCAGGACTGAACCAAGACTAAACCAGGTCTAAACCAGGACTAAACCAGGTCTAAACCAGGACTGAACCAGGACTAAACCAGGTCTAAACCAGGACTGAACCAAGACTAAACCAGGTCTAAACCAGGACTAAACCAGGTCTAAACCAGGACTAAGCCAAGACTAAACCAGATCTAAACCGGGTCTAAACCAGGACTAAACCGGGACTAAACCGGGTCTAAAATAGGATTAAACTAGGACTAAAGCCAAGCCTAAACCAGGACTAAACCAGGTCTAAACCAGGTCTAAACCAGGACTAAACCAGGTCTAAACCAGGACTAAGCCAAGACTAAACCAGATCTAAACCGGGTCTAAACCAGGACTAAACCGGGACTAAACCGGGTCTAAACCAGGACTAAGCCAAGCCTAAACCAGATCTAAACCGGGTCTAAGCCAGGACTAAACCGGGACTAAACCAGGTCTAAACCAGGACTAAGCCAAGACTAAACCAGATCTAAACCAGGTCTAAACCAGGACTAAACTGGGACTAAACCAAAACTAAACCAGGTCTAAACCAAGACTAAGTCAGGACTAAAACAGATCTAAACCAGGTCTAAACCAAGACTAAGCCAAGACTAAACCAGGTCTAAACCAGGACTAAGCCAAGACTAAACCAGATCTAAACCGGGTCTAAACCAGGACTAAACCAGGACTAAACCAAAACTAAACCAGGTCTAAACCAGGACTAAGCCAGGACTAAGGTGTGTGTGTGTGATAACATATATCCTGTGTATTATTGAATTATTGAACGATTATATGGACTTTACGTTATAAAAGCATTTCCATTTTAACAAAGTACCTTCGGAAAATATGTCACATCAATGAAAAATTTCACCATCTTCCCTGGTTTCATTTTACAACTCGACTACTGTGTAAAACCAGTAAGTGGGTGAATAGGATGGTTGGGCATTATTTATTTATTTATTCTTTATTTAATAGGGACAGTGCATATTAATGAACATCAGCAGCATTGCAGTGTAAATATGCCAGATTATAGCAAGAATGCTATTATTATGTGGTTGATGAAATGCTGCCTGTGACACTGTTGACTCACCATCGTTTCGTGCCGTTGTATCTAAGATCCTACAGTAACGATACTGAACTGCCTCACAGAACATGCTTTTCTAGTTACCTGGACAAGCAATATAATAATATAATAATATAATATAATAAATATAATATAATATAATATAATATAATATAATAATATAATTTAATATAATAATAATATAATAATATATAATAATATAATATAATAATATAAAATATAATAATATATAATAATATATAATAATATAATAATATAATATAATGCGTGGATGAGCGGCGAAACGTTTTCAACCAAACAAACTTTGTCCAGTTGACAAATTGAACTTCTCCTGTTATCAATATAATATAATGTAACAAGCCTCTGCTGAAAGTAACTAAGTTACTTTTTAAAGAAGTAGTCAGTAGTCAGATTACTGTTTCAAAGTAACTATGGCAACACATCTGTGTACCAAATTTGGTTTGACTACGTCAATGTTTTTGCAGAGGATCCTAATGGCAAGAACAGATGTTTGGCCTGTTGCCATGGCAACACGATGGGAGATGGAGCGGGGGCATCATTGAGTTTTTTGATCGAGACTCTGTCACAAATGTGTGTACGACAAAGTAAAATTTTACACTTCCATGCAATCTCCCTAGGTGGTGCTATAGTGCCCATTTTACATTTTCTCATATTAATCTGTTCAGGGCCGGGGTGTCCACCAACGATTAAAGTTTGAGTGAAATCGGCCAAAGTATGTGCGAATGATCACTCGTAGAATTTGATGGCGAGCCATAAAAACGAACGTGAAATTTGTGGCGTTGTCACGGAAACACCGTTCACTCTTTTAGAACGCTTTTAACAACTTTTAATGTCCCACTTGTCTAGATGATACAGCACGATTCTGGTGAGTCTGGGTCAAAAACCCTAGGAGGAGTTCGTTAAAATACGAGGACAGGAAAATGCGCCATTGGCGCCGGGTCGTGTGTTCGGTTCAATATGGCCGACTTCCTGTTTGTCACCTAGCAACGGCGTAAAATATTTTTGGTTCGGAACGACATGACCTATCCACCAACCGAATTTCGTTTGTCTATGACAAAGTTCATTTTTCGGGTATAGCCATAGGCGCAATGTATTTTGATTTTCCAGGTGGCGCTGTCGAGCCATTTTTTAAAGATTTTTTAATACAGATTATTTGTAAATTCCTTTTTTGGCGTTCTTGAATTTTGTGCAAAATTTCGTGAGTTTTCGTTGGTGGGAAGTACCTATGGTGGCACTATATATATCAATGGAAAGGGCTCTCGTCCAGTAACGCACCCGTTACTTGCCCAATACTTATTTTTGGCGTTTAAGATGGTGGGGGGGCAGTGCCAGTCTGTGTAATTGGATGCCATGAGTGTCACTATAGTGTGGCATTGAGTGTTTAGAAACAGGAGAGTGCCGTCGTGGCCACGGGCGGTGCCACCATGCCATGTCAGCGGGCACAAGTCACTGACATGAGTGCCACTATGGAAACAGGAGAGCACTTCGCGCTCTGTGGCGTGAGCTCACGCTGGCCGGCAATGTTTTGGGGTGAATAATTACAATTTGACCACACCAATTGATAGAAAGTACTTTCCCTTATTTAACGTAATAAATCAGGCAGTACAGGACAATAGACACAATGACTAAAACACCACCCACCCAACTGCCTCTTCAGTCTGCTGCCATCAGGAAGGAGACTGACGAGCCTCAGGGCCAAGACCAGCAGACTGAAAGACAGCTTCATCCACCAAGCTGTCAGGATGCTCAACTCTCTCCCAATCACACTGCTGCTTAAATCACACTTAAATGACACTGAAACTGCTGCTTAAATCACACTTAAATGACACTGAAACTGCTGCTTAAATGACATCATTTGAGCTTTATGACACCACACATTGTGTTTTAACTATTTGTATTATATACGAGTTTACTGTACTTTTGCTACAGGTATATGTGATGTTTTAGTCCTGGTGTTTATTGTCGTGTTTATCACATGTTTTATGTTCACTGTGGGCCTAGGGGGCGCTGCAATTTCAAATCCTGTGTGTGCAACCATTGTGATACTGATTACACAACAAATATATTCATAGATTAAAACATCTAACTAACCTAAGACATGATTGTAGTTCCGTGGAGGTTCCATGTCAGTCTTCATCATATTCTGGAGTTTACCACACATGGTCTGGAGCACCTGCTTGTTCCAAGGACACTGGAGCAGTCCGTTCTTCGACTCATGGTACATAACCTGGATCTCCTGCTTGATCATGGGGTACTCCTCCTTCCACCGGCTCCCTTTCAACACCTGCTCCAGTTTACGAGTGTGATGCATCTGAACTAGAACCACAGGTTTATCTTGAGCATTTTCTGTTAACACACAATGATTATAGCTGTTAGTTATTTTTGAACTGTGCTCTGATGGCAAAACACTACACAAGCATGAGGAAATTAGTTTAAACAACACAACAACCTGGAGCCTGTAAGCAGTGCACATCATGTTTTCATTTACAACAAAAGGGTGACTAGCTGAAAACTGTATGGCCAGTGCTAGGTCGGCTATTTGAGAAGGTCTTGTTTAACATGTTGAATGTAGAGCGGGTTCTTCTCTAAAGACAACCAAGATTCAAATATGTCAAATTAACCAAAAGTTTATTTCCCTAACATAAAGTCTAAAGCAGAGCTCTGGGTCAGCCTCCCCTGGAGTTTACAGGAGCAAGTCTCACACCAGGAGCAGCAAACTCACAACTTGCTCCTCCCTCACACACAGATAAAATACAATATGCAAATAATATGTTGATTCAGGATCCGCCTTCTGCTCCGGCCCACATCCGCCCAGTCTTCTTTGTCTTGCCTTCTTCCACAGCGCTCACCAGAACCAGATCCTTCCTGTCATAAATTCCACAGAACTCCCCAAACTCGCCATCTCCCTTCCTGCACACATTAACTCCCGAAGTCAAATAATACAATCCATATGTGATTTTCAGTGTTTCCTTTAAACATTAAGTAATGTAAGTGAGATTCAAGCAAGTCACTTGGTGTTTATGTTATTGATATTCCTTCAAACAGCACAAATCAGCTCATCTGTTTTAGCTTTTTCTGGTCAGATTGTGTTAAAGCAAGGCTCAGATTTATGTCTAGATTTCTCCAGTTTGAGGTGAGTCAATGATCAGCACGTTCAAACAAATACCTTATGTCGACAGGTCGAAGAGTCACAACAGCAGAACAAGCCAAGAAACCAAACCTGGTGTAAATCCACAAATGTCAAAGTGTTTTCCTCAGGATGTTTTTAACCAGAGTCTAACAGACGTTGGTGAATTCTTTTTGCTCGTAAGCTTAGCTGACATCACTCAAAGGTATCATTAGCCTCTCGCACTAAATTGGGTTATTAGCAGGAGATTGTTTCACAGATCTTGTTTTGTGAAGGTGCATGGGCTTAAAATCACACATGAGGATTTCTGCAACACTGATGAAGGTTTTTCTGGGTTTGCATACATGTTCTTCTTTTCTGCTTAATGATTTTTGGAAAAAGCCATCTATAAATCAAACTAAACAAACCTTGAATCTTTGTGAAAGCCGCCTCCACGTCAGACCGGACCCGCGACAGGACTGGACAGAGAAGTAAGATGACATCACACTGCTGTAGGTCCTCTGTAGGTGTGACCCTTGGCCCCAGCTGGTCCAGGATCTGCTGGGGAGCCTGGTGTGTTTGTCCTATGATGAGGACGAAGACCTTCACTGGCTTCATCACTGGAGCGGGAGGTTGTACTGGCACAGGGGTGTAAAAATAATAATAATAAAGAATTGAAAATGAAAATGTCTGTACCTGCACCATTTTTTCCTTTTGTGAGCAAAATTAGTCCAGTAGAGACATGTATAAGCAGCCCTACGGTGTTGTCTTCATCTAAATGTAAAGTGGAGTTAACTAAAGTTTGATTTTTTTGGCCTGTTCATCTGTAATGACACTTCAACCAATGAGTGGAACGCTGTTCAGAGGGCTACACACATACAGTGGTACCTCCCCTTACGAAAGACCCAACAAACGAACATTCCAAGTTACGAAACGCCTTCACGTTAAATTTTGGTCTCTAGATACGAAAGAAAATTCAAGTTATGAAACGCGAAATCTCAAAAATTCAAATAATGCGCGCTCAGCCCCACACATTATACGCTTTTCTCAGACTGGATTTAAACTTTTCTCACATTTGTCTCTCGTTTAAACACTCAAACTTTCATAGATTTTCAACAAAATTATTAATAGTGAAGTGTGGGGGGACAGACACATGTGTGATAGCGCAGCATGACCCGGCGCGTGGCTGCGAGCACGAGACCCGTGCTCAAACCGTGCCAGGTCTAAACCAGGTCTAAACCAGGTCTAAACCAGGTCTAAACCAGGTCTGAACCAGGTCTAAACCAGGATTAGTCCACCGCGGCTCTTGCCTGCGTTCGTTCATGCGCTCAGACTGTGTGCGGTCCTGAGGGGAGTCCTCGCTGCTCGCCTCAGCCGTGACTCGAAACGAAACCAGGAAATAGACCCTCACACGGCGCTTTAATCCACCTGGTTTAGTCCAGGTTTAGTCCAGGTTTAGACCTTAGTCTAGACCTGGTATAGTCCACGTTTAGTCCTGAGTCTACAGTCTCTACACAGGACACAGTGTTACTCAGGGCTCTTAAGTCTCACGCTTTGAGAGTGTGACACTCGCAATTCGACGTGCTCACACACCACACATGGCATTTCTCACGCTGAATTTTATTTTATTTTTTTTGTGTGTGCCCAGAAAATCGGTCTGTGTGGTTTATGCAGGCACTGCGCGTTTTCAGCGAAAAAAAACTCCCCCCCTCCTCCCCGCCCCGCTTCCGGGGAAAAAAATCAGTTATCAGGCGCCGTGCCCTTTTCAGCCAATCAGAAAATGGATTGTTCTGTTGTTGGGCAGACTGTAGAGTGGGCAGGCCGTAGAGTGTAAGCGAGTGTCTAAGCGCGCACTGCACTGTCAGTGATAAGGACAGCGACTGAACACGAGGAACGACAAAACGGTGATGATAAAACAAAGTTTACCTGGCCAGCCAAATGATATCTCTCTGTATTTCCTATACAGCGCGATACCATTTGGACACCCTCCATCCACTCTCGCTCCTCCGGTTACAAACGGACTCCGCGATTCTGATTCGTTCAAAGATGGTGACGTCAGTGCACCCGCCTTTGCCCGCAAAGTCACTCTTAGGCAGCGGAAGTTCCGCCTCAGTTTTGAATCAAGATGGCGCAATCTCTGATTGGTTCACTTAGCTGTCTGTCTACGCGCAACCGCAGCGCATTCTGTGGACCAAGCGTTACCAGACTCACTCGCTGGTACAGCGATGAGTCATGGATTCTTCCAGGCAAAAACAAAGTGAGAACCATCAGGTAATAACTTCATTTATAGAACTCTCATTAGTTGCTTTGTAGTTTAACTTTGAGAGTGTGACACACGCAATTCGACGTGTTCACACGCTCACACGGCATTTCTCACGCAATTCAAGCGCCCCCCCCTCCCCGCCCCCCGCTCCTCGAGAGCCTTGGTGTTACACTATAAAAAAATGTTACACTATTTAAAAAAAAACTTGGAACGAATCAGGCTTTTTCCATTGAAATAGTGACTCAACTTACGAAAAATTCACATTATGAAACCACTTCTGGAACGAATGAATTTCGTAAGGTGAGGTACCACTGTATAGATACATCACTCTGGTGGGAGCCAGGTTAATACCTGCTCCAGACTTGTGGAAGGGTCTCTAGCTAACAACAGCCAATAATGGAGTGGATCATTTTTATTTTAGATACAAAGTAAGACTTCAGAGAATTAGTCATGCCAATCAGGACATTTCAAACATACTTCACTCTTTTTCCTCAGAAGTTCAATCCATCTGTCTGAAATTTTGATCACAGGAAAATGCAGGAAGCATAAAATACACAGCAGTGGTTTAAATGAGATCAGCCTTACGTTCAGATGAGATTTCTCCAGAATGTTCCATAGAAGGACTCTCGTCACTAGGGGGTGCTGTTGGAGAATACAGTATGAACAACAACACAACCAAACCAATTGACAGAAAGTACTTTTACTTATTTAAGCTAAAAAGTCAAGCAATCAAGAATGCAGATAGTGTGGCAGTTAGCAGTTAAGTATTTGAAAACTGGGCGCTCCTCAAATTGAAAATGTAAACAATTTAGAAAGTACATCATTTTATCATCAATTCCAGTTAGAGGTGTGCAAAAACATTGAAATATGATATTAAATTTGATGATAAAGAATTGCTTTCCTGGTCTACTGTGTCAAGACATTGACATTATTTTTTGTATTACATAATTTGTGATTATTTTGTGTGTCTACACTTTTTATTTCCATATTTAGAAGAAGAAGAAGAAGAAAATACAGTA
>JAVJIX010000344.1:5000-25000 GCA_036785185.1 Paratrypauchen microcephalus
ACATTCCACCATAGAGAGCCACGTAGACCATCCCCCAGCGCAACGCCACAGGACCCAAACCCGGGACCATGTGGCTGTGGGGCGTGCGTGCTAACCACTCTGCCACCCCCTGGAGATTCTTTAATATTGCAGCGTCCACAGGAAATCACATGACCTGAAACACGAGCACTTCCTGTAACAGAACCTTCACCAAGACTCTGGTCCATGAGGCTGGTCTGGTTCTGGTTCTGGGTCTGTTTCTGGGGCTTTTGGGAGTCATGTTACTGTAAAATAAAGTTAAAATAAATAGTAGCCTACTTTTACTTATAATATTCTACTTCAGTTTAAAGTTCCTATGACAGCTTGAACGACTCATTTGACAAAAACACAGTACATTTATGTCATATTTAAGATTTTACCAAAATAAATTGTATAAAAAAAAAAAAAAAAAAAGTCCAGTTTGGTCTTGTTTTTAGGTTTAAAATTTTACTTCCTGGTTGGAAATCATGACATCACACCGGAGCATTGGTGATTCTCAGATTCTAAAATGTGTGTAAAATCATGTAAAATCATGTAAACTTGTGTAAAATTATGTAAAATCGTGTAAAATCATTTAAAATCATGTAAAATCGTGTAAAATTGTGTAAAATCATGTAAAACTGTGTAAAATCATGTAAAATTGTGTAATGTCTTGTAAAATCATGTAAAATCGTGTTAAATCATGCAAAGTCGTGTAAAATTGTGCAAACTTGTGTAAAATCATGTAAAATTGTGTAAAATAATTTAAAATCATGTAAAGTCATGTAAAATTGTGTAAACTTTTGTAAAATCATGTAAATTATGTAAAATCGTGTAATGTCTTGTAAAAATCGTGTAAAATCATATAAAATCATGCAAAGTCGTATAAAATTGTGTAAACTTGTGTAAAATCATATAAACTTGTGTGGCGGCAGTAGCTCAGTTGGTAGAGTGTTTGTCCACTGATCCAAAGGTTGGCGGTTCAAATCCCACTCTTGACATAAGAAACATCAGTGGTTGAGCGGTCAGATCCACTGACCCACAGGTTGGTTGGTACGATTCCAGCTCCCACAGATGAATGCTGCCATTGTGTCCTTGGGCAAGACACTTAACCCTCCTCGCCCCCAGTGTCTGCGTACACTGGTGTGTGAATGTGTGTGTGAATGGGTGATTGGTTCCTTGTTGTAAAGCGCTTTGGGTGCCTTGAAGGTGGAAAAGCGCTATATAAAGATGTGTGACCATGTCGTGTAAAATCATATAAAATCACGCAAAGTCGTGTAAACTTGTGTAAAATCGTCTAAGGTTGTGTAAAATCATATAAATTCATGGAAAATCATTTAAAATCATGTAAAATCATGTAAAGTAATGTAAACTTGTGTAAAATCATGTAAAATGGTGTAAAATCCTGTAATGTCGTGTAAAATCATATAAAATCATGCAAGTCTTGTCAAATTGTGTAAACTTGTGAAAAATCATGTAAAGTTGTGTAAAATCGTGTAAAATTGTGTAAAATCATGTAAAATTGTGTAATGTCTTGTAAAATTGTGTAAAATCATGCAAAGTCATGTAAAATTGTGTAAACTTGTTTAAAATCATGTAAACTTGTGTAAAATCATGTAAAATGGTCTAAAATCATGTAAAATTGTGTAAACGTGTGTAAAATAATGTAAAATTCTGTAAAATCATGTAAAATTGTGTAATGTCTTGTAAAATCGTGTAAAATCATAAAATCATACAAAGTCGTGTAAAATTGTGTAAACCTGTGTAAAATCGTGTAAAAATAATTTAAAATCATGTAAAGTCATGTAAAACTTTACTTAAACTTAAAATTGTGTAAACTTGTATAAAATCATGTAAAATCATGTAAAATCATGTAAGATTGTGTAAAATCATATAAAATCATGCAAAGTTGTGTAAAATTGTATAAACTTGTGTAAAATCATGTAAACTTGTGTAAAATCATGTAAAATCTTTTAAAATCATGGAAAGTCATTTAAAATTGTATAAACTTGTGTAAAATCATGTAAACTTGTGTAAAAATCATTTAAAATCATAGAAAGTCATTTAAAATTGTGTAAACTTGTGTAAAATCGTGTAAAATTGTGTAATGTCTTGTAAAATCATGTAAAATCGTGTAAAATCATATAAAATCATACAAAGTCGTATAAAATTGTGTAAACCTGTGTAAGATCGTGTAAAAATAATTTAAAATCATGTAAAGTCATGTAAAACTTTACTTAAACTTAAAATTGTGTAAACTTGTATAAAATCATGTAAAATCATGTAAGATTGTGTAAAATCATATAAAATCATGCAAAGTTGTGTAAAATTGTATAAACTTGTGTAAAATCATGTAAACTTGTGTAAAATCATGGAAAGTCATTTAAAATTGTATAAACTTGTGTAAAATCATGTAAACTTGTGTAAAAATCATTTAAAATCATAGAAAGTCATTTAAAATTGTGTAAACTTGTGTAAAATCGTGTAAAATTGTGTAATGTCTTGTAAAATCATGTAAAATCGTGTAAAATCATATAAAATCATACAAAGTCGTATAAAATTGTGTAAACTTGTGTAAAATCATGTAAACTTGTGTAAAATCATGTAAAATCATTTAAAATCATGGAAAGTCATTTAAAATTAAGTAAACGTGTGTAAAATCATGTAAAAATGTGTAAAATCATGTAAAATCTTGTAAAATCATCTAAATTCGTGGAAAATCAAGTAAAATCGTGTCAAATCATGTAAAGTCATGTAAAAACTTTACTTAAACTTAAAATTGTGTAAACTTGTATAAAATCATGTAAAAGTGTCTAAAATCATGTAAAATCGAGTAATGTCTTGTAAAATCGTGTAAAATCATATAAAATCATACGAAGTCGTATAAAATTGTGTAAACTTGTGTAAAATCATGTAAAATAGTGTAAAGTCATGAAAAATCTTGTAAAGTCATCTAAATTCATGGAAAATCAAGTAAAATCGTGTAAAATCATGTAAAAATGTGTAAAATCATGTAAAGTCATCTAAAATTGTGTAAAATCATTCGGGTAGAATCCACGGCAAAGGAGAAATTCAATTTGTCAACTGGACAAATGTTTGTTTTGGTTTAATACGTTTCGCAGCTCATCCAAGCGGCTTCTAAAGTAAAGTGTAAAGTAAAGTAAAATAAAGTGAAATTTACCTTCGCCGCAGGTTTTAGACTCTGATGACGTCGTCTCTGAACCAGGACTAAACCAGGACTGAACCAGGACTAAACAAGGTCTAAACCAGGACTGAACCAGGACTAAACCAGGACTAAACCAGGACTGAACTAGGACTAAACAAGGTCTAAACCAGGACTGAACCAGGACTAAACCAGAACTAAACCAGGACTGAACTAGGACTAAACAAGATCTAAACCACGACTGAACCAGGTCTAAACCAGGACTAAACCAGGTCTAAACAGGACTAAACCAGGTCTGAACCAGGGCGTAGAGACACTGCTCCTCCTGGAGTCTGTGTTTCATAATTTAATTAAATTAAGTTTGAGGGAAAACAGCTGCAGGGAAAATGTTTTCCACCCTCCAGAGGTCTGAACCAGGACTAAACCAGGACTAAACCAGGACTGAACCAGGACTGAACCAGGTCTAAAGCAGGTCTAAACCAGGACTAAATCAGGACTAAACCAGGTCTAAACCAGAACTAAACCAGGACTGAACCAGGACTAAACAAGGTCTAAACCAGGTCTAAACCAGGACTAAACCAGAACCAAACCAGGACTGAACCAGGACTAAACAAGGTATAAACCAGGACTGAACCAGGTCTAAACCAGGACTAAATCAGGACTAAACCAGGTCTAAACCAGGACTAAACCAGAACTAAACCAGGACCGAACCAAGACTAAACAAGTTCTAAACCAGGACTGAACCAGGTCTAATCCAGGACTAAACCAGGACTAAACCAGGTCAAAACCTAGACTAAACCTGGACTAAACCTGGGACTAAACCAGGTCTAAACCAGGACTAAATCAGAACTAAACCAGGTCTAAACCAGGACTAAACCAGGTCTAATCCAGGACTAACTCGGGGGACGACACAAGTCCAGACGTGTGGTTTTGCTGGAGGCAGTTTTCATTTAAATTCTTTATGTTAATTTTGATGAGAAACTGGGTTCAAACCAGGACCAAACCAGGTCTGAACTAGGACTAAATCAGAACTAAATCAGAAAAAAATCAGGACTAAACCAGGATTAAACCAGGACTAAACCTGGATTAAACCAAGTATGAACTAGGATTAAATCAGGACTAAACCCAAGACAGGTGCTCTTCTTGTACTTTTCTGTTACAACACTGACATTTCCCCAGTGTGAGAGGATCTGGACCCGGCTCAGACCCGGACCCGGCTCAGACCCGGACCCGGCTTCACACTCAAGGGGCGGGGGTAAGTGTGAGAATGTGGGCGTGGCTCACAGTCCACACCACGCCCCCTTCCCATCTGACCACGCCCTTCCTTCCTGCGCGTCTTGTGCGCGTCTCCGCTCTTCTCACGCCTTTTACGCGCGCGTCTGTTCTCAAACCCCAAACCCAACTGGACTAAACCCGGACCCGGACCCGAGACCGGACCCCGGACCAGCTCTGGACGCGGGTCTCACAGGACCACACCCGGACCTGGACCAGAAGAGCCCCGCGGAGCAGAGGGAGAATGCGGCGAGGATAGCGGCGCAGTAACGGTAACAAAGCCTGCGGTTCCTGTGGAGTCTCCAGTGAAGGTTCCGGGTTCTGGGCCGGGCTCGGGTCTGGACTCGGGTCTGGACTCGGGTCCGGACTCGGGTCTGGACTCGGGTCCGGACTCGGGTCTGGACTCGGTTTCATGACTTTTGGAGCGGTTTGTTTGTGAGGAAAGTGGTTTTAAAGAGCAGGAGAGGACAGGGGTGTGAGGCGAGCGTGCGCGAGGAACGTGAACGGCACAAAAGTTTAGTCCCGCTGTGACGTCACGACGTGCTGTTTTAGTTTTGACTCGAGTGTAAAAGAGAGAGGCGCTTAAAAATAAACTGAAGTCTAAAAATAGAGCCGAAGGTCAACGAGATCTGAGCAGGAACCAGAGAGGAAATAAAAAGTTAAAAAGCAACTTGAAACCAGGTCTAAACCAGGACTAAACCAGGACTAAACCAGGTCAAAACCTAGACTAAACCTGGACTAAACCTGGGACTAAACCAGGACTAAACCAGGACTAAACCAGGACTAAACCAGGACTAAACCAGGTCTAAACCAGGACTAAACCAGGACTAAACCAGGTCTAAACCAGGTCTAAACCAGGACTAACCCAGGACTAAACCAGGTCAAAACCTAGACTAAACCTGGACTAAACCTGGGACTAAACCAGGACTAAACCAGGACTAAACCAGGTCAAAACCTAGACTAAACCTGGACTAAACCTGGACTAAACCTAGGACTAAACCAGGACTAAACCAGGTCTAAACCAGGACTAAACCAGGACTAAACCAGGTCAAAACCTAGACTAAACCTGGACTAAACCTGGGACTAAACCTGGGACTAAACCAGGACTAAACCAGGGCTAAACCAGGACTAAACCTGGGACTAAACCAGGACTAAACCAGGTCAAAACCTAGACTAAACCTGGACTAAACCTGGGACTAAACCTGGGACTAAACCAGGACTAAACCAGAGCTAAACCAGGGCTAAACCAGGGCTAAACCAGGACTAACCCAGGACTAAACCAGGACTAAAATGCGCGCGCATTGAATTGCCGCTCATAATTAATTGCGTTAATTTTTATAACGCGTTAATTAGCAGTGTAATTAATTAATCTAGTTAACGCGTTAAACTGACAGCCCTAATAATAAATAAATACCTATATACAGATGTCCAAAGTGTGCAGTGTGCATCAAAAATGTGCACTGGAAGATACAGCAGTGAAATGGTCATGTGCAGTAGAATGTGCATTGGAGTTAAGATAAAATAAATGTGCAACAGTAGAAATTCTAGTGCAATAACAGGAGTAAACAACAGGAGTAAAAACTACAGTAGTAAATGTGCAATAACAGTAGTGAACAACAGTACAGCAGGAGTAAAATTCCAGTAGAAAGAAGAGGAAAGAAGACATTTTAGAAAAGCACAACAGCGGTAAACTGTCCTGGTTTAGTCCTGCTTTAGTCCTGGTTTAGTCCTGCTTTAGTCCTGGTTTAGTCCTGCTTTAGTCCTGGTTTAGTCCTGCTTTAGTCCTTGTTTAGTCCTGGTTTAGTCCTGGTTTTGACCTGGTTTAGTCCTGGTTTAGTCCTGGTTTAGACCTGGTTTAGTCCTGGTTTAGACCTGGTTTAGTCCTGGTTTTAACCTGGTTTAGTCCTGGTTTAGACCTGGTTTAGTCCTGGTTTTAACCTGGTTTAGACCTGGTTTAGTCCTGGTTTAGTCCTGGTTTAGACCTGGTTTAGTCCTGGTTTAGTCCTGGTTTTAACCTGGTTTAGTCCTGGTTTAGATCTGGTTTAGAGCTGGTTTAGTCCTGGTTTAGTCCTGGTTTAGCCCTGTTTTAGTCCTGGTTTAGATCTGGTTTAGTCCTGGTTTAGTCCTGGTTTAGCCCTGGTTTAGCCGTGGTTTAGTCCTGGTTTAGTCCTGGTTTAGTCCCGGTTTAGTCCTGGTTTAGTCCTGGTTTAGTTCCGGTTTAGTCCTGGTTTAGTCCTGGTTTAGCCCTGGTTTAGCCCTGGTTTAGTCCTGGTTTAGTCCTGGTTTAGTCCCGGTTTAGTCCCGGTTTAGTCCTGGTTTAGTCCTGGTTTAGTCCTGGTTTAGCCCTGGTTTAGCCCTGGTTTAGTCCTGGTTTAGTCCTGGTTTAGCCCTGGTTTAGCCCTGGTTTAGCCCTGGTTTAGTCCTGGTTTAGTCCTGGTTTAGACCTGGTTTAGTCCTGGTTTTAACCTGGTTTAGTCCTGGTTTAGATCTGGTTTAGAGCTGGTTTAGTCCTGGTTTAGTCCTGGTTTAGCCCTGTTTTAGTCCTGGTTTAGATCTGGTTTAGTCCTGGTTTAGTCCTGGTTTAGCCCTGGTTTAGCCCTGGTTTAGTCCTGGTTTAGTCCTGGTTTAGTCCCGGTTTAGTCCTGGTTTAGTCCTGGTTTAGTTCCGGTTTAGTCCTGGTTTAGCCCTGGTTTAGCCCTGGTTTAGTCCTGGTTTAGTCCCGGTTTAGTCCCGGTTTAGTCCCGGTTTAGTCCTGGTTTAGTCCCGGTTTAGTCCCGGTTTAGTCCTGGTTTAGTTCCGGTTTAGTCCTGGTTTAGTTCCGGTTTAGTCCTGGTTTAGTCCTGGTTTAGTCCTGGTTTAGCCCTGGGTTAGTTCTGGTTTAGTTCTGGTTTAGTCCTGGTTTAGTCCTGGTTTAGTCCTGGTTTAGACCTGGTTTAGCCCTGGGTTAGTTCTGGTTTAGTTCTGGTTTAGTCCTGGTTTAGTCCTGGTTTAGTCCTGGTTTAGCCCTGGTTTAGTCCTGGTTTAGTCCTGGTTTAGTCCTGGTTTAGATCTGGTTTAGAGCTGGTTTAGTCCTGGTTTAGTCCTGGTTTAGCCCTGGTTTAGTCCTGGTTTAGATCTGGTTTAGTCCTGGTTTAGCCCTGGTTTAGTCCTGGTTTAGTTCCGGTTTAGTCCTGGTTTAGATCTGGTTTAGTTCTGGTTTAGTCCTGGTTTAGCCCTGGTTTAGCCCTGGTTTAGTTCTGGTTTAGTCCTGGTTTAGATCTGGTTTAGAGCTGGTTTAGTCCTGGTTTAGTCCTGGTTTAGCCCTGGTTTAGTCCTGGTTTAGATCTGGTTTAGTCCCGGTTTAGTCCCGGTTTAGCCCCGGTTTAGCCCCGGTTTAGTCCTGGTTTAGCCCTGGTTTAGCCCTGGTTTACTCCTGGTTTAGTCCTGGTTTAGACCTGGTTTAGCCCTGGTTTAGATCTGTTTTAGCCCTGGTTTAGTCCTGGTTTAGTCCTGGTTTAGTCCTGGTTTAGACCTGGTTTAGTCCTGGTTTAGTCCTGGTTTAGACCTGGTTTAGATCTGGTTTAGTTCTGGTTTAGTCCTGGTTTAGTCCTGGTTTAGTCCTGGTTTAGTCCTGGTTTAGTCCTGGTTTAGCCCTGGTTTAGTCCTGGTTTAGTTCTGGTTTAGTCCTGGTTTAGTTCTGGTTTAGTCCTGGTTTAGTCCTGGTTTAGTCCTGGTTTAGTTCTGGTTTCTTGTTTCTGAGAGGAATGCCTGGGTGCTCAGATTGAGATTTGACATTTGATCAGATGCCCTCCCTCCCTCCCTGTGAATAAAAAAAATGAACTTTAGTTTCAGGACTGAACCAGGACTAAACTAGATCTAAACCAGACCTAAGCCAGATCTAAACCTTAGAACATGTTTTGGTTTTGGGGTCATTCACACAGACCTGAGATTGAACCGCAGACCACTTAGACCCAGAGTGAGACCAGACCAGACCAGGACTAAACCAGAACTGAACCAGGATCAAAGATTTAAAGACTCTGAGGTGAAATAAAAATCACGAGACAAAAGGGACAAAGTGCGTTTGTGATCAGGCCTCAGGATCTTCACTCTTTACACATTTATGAGAAGAAAGAGATCTGAACCGTGAACCAGATCACAACCGGGTTCAACCGTGAACCAGATCACAACCGGGTTCAACCGTGAACCAGATCACAACCGGGTTCAACCGTGAACCAGATCACAACCGGGTTCAACCGTGAACCAGATCACAACCGGGTTCAACCGTGAACCAGATCACAACCGGGTTCAACCGTGAACCATCCAACCATAAACTATTGTAGCCACAGCTGCCCTGGGGCAGACTGACAGAAGCATGGCTGCCAATCTGTTAGTCCTGTCTGAGTCCTGGTTTAGTCCTGGTTTAGTCCTGGTTTAGTCCTGATTTAGTCCTGATTTAGACCTAGTTTAGACCTGGTTTAGACCTGGTTTAGTCCTGTCTGAGTCCTGTCTGAGTCATGGTTTAGACCTGGTTTAGATCTGGTTTAGATCTGGTTTAGTCCTGATTTAGACCTGGTTTAGACCTGGTTTAGTCCTGTCTGAGTCCTGTCTTGAGTCCTGTCTTGAGTCCTGTCTTGAGTCCTGTCTTAGTCCTGGTTTAGTCCTGTCTGAGTCCTGTCTGAGTCCTGGTTTAGTCCTGGTTTAGACCTGGTTTAGTCCTGTCTGAGTCCTGGTTTAGTCCTGGTTTAGTCCTGATTTAGTCCTGATTTAGACCTGGTTTAGACCTGGTTTAGTCCTGTCTTGAGTCCTGTCTTGAGTCCTGTCTTGAGTCCTGTCTTAGTCCTGGTTTAGTCCTGGTTTAGACCTGGTTTAGTCCTGTCTGAGTCCTGTCTGAGTCCTGGTTTAGTCCTGTCTTAGTCCTGGTTTAGTCCTGGTTTAGTCCTGGTTTAGTCCTGGTTTAGACCTGGTTTAGTCCTGTCTGAGTCCTGGTTTAGACCTGGTTTAGTCCTGTCTGAGTCCTGTCTGAGTCCTGTCTGAGTCCTGGTTTAGACCTGGTTTAGACCTGGTTTAGATCTGGTTTAGTCCTGGTTTAGTCCTGGTTTAGTCCTGGTTTAGTCCTGTCTGAGTCCTGGTTTAGTCCTGGTTTAGTCCTGGTTTAGTCCTGGTTTAGACCTGGTTTAGTCCTGTCTTGAGTCCTGTCTTGAGTCCTGTCTTGAGTCCTGTCTTAGTCCTGGTTTAGTCCTGGTTTAGACCTGGTTTAGACCTGGTTTAGACCTGGTTTAGACCTGCACTGCGCAACATTTTTAGAGGAGGGTTCGCCACCTGCTTGTCTCCATGGAAACGTTATTGCTTTGCTTTGGAATGTTCCGCAGGTTACAGCAGTACGCTACGTTACAAGTCAGATCTGTGGAGAGTTTGAGCAGCAGATGGATGTGTTTAAAGTCATACTACGGAACATTCCAGGCAAAGCAAAAACATCTCCATGGAGACAGTAAGTAGCGGACCCTCAGAAAAGTCAGAAAAGTTGCGCAGTCCACCTTTAAACGATAAATAACTGTTGGAAAACAAAACACATTTGGACCAAGGACTGAACCAGGGACTGAACCAGGACTGAACCAGGGACTGAACCAGGACTGAACCAGGGACTGAACCAGGGACTGAACCAGGACTGAACCAGGGACTGAACCAGGGACTGAACCAGGACTGAACCAGGACTGAACCAGGGACTGAACCAGGGACTGAACCAGGACTGAACCAGGGACTGAACCAGGACTGAACCAGGGACTGAACCAGGGACTGAACCAGGACTGAACCAGGGACTGAACCAGGGACTGAACCAGGGACTGAACCAGGACTGAACCAGGGACTGAACCAGGACTGAACCAGGACTGAACCAGGGACTGAACCAGGACTGAACCAGGGACTGAACCAGGGACTGAACCAGGGACTGAACCAGGACTGAACCAGGACTGAACCAGGGACTGAACCAGGACTGAACCAGGACTAAACCAGGAACTGAACCAGGAACTGAACCAGGACTAAACCAGGAACTGAACCAGGGACTGAACCAGGGACTGAACCAGGGACTGAACCAGGACTGAACCAGGACTGAACCAGGACTAAACCAGGAACTGAACCAGGGACTGAACCAGGGACTGAACCAGGGACTGAACCAGGACTGAACCAGGGACTGAACCAGGACTAAACCAGGAACTGAACCAGGGACTGAACCAGGGACTGAACCAGGACTGAACCAGGGACTGAACCAGGACTGAACCAGGACTGAACCAGGACTGAACCAGGACTAAACCAGGAACTGAACCAGGGACTGAACCAGGGACTGAACCAGGGACTGAACCAGGACTGAACCAGGAACTGAACCAGGGACTGAACCAGGGACTGAACCAGGGACTGAACCAGGACTGAACCAGGACTGAACCAGGACTAAACCAGGAACTGAACCAGGGACTGAACCAGGACTGAACCAGGACTAAACCAGGAACTGAACCAGGGACTGAACCAGGGACTGAACCAGGGACTGAACCAGGACTGAACCAGGACTGAACCAGGACTAAACCAGGAACTGAACCAGGGACTGAACCAGGGACTGAACCAGGACTGAACCAGGGACTGAACCAGGACTGAACCAGGACTAAACCAGGAACTGAACCAGGACTGAACCAGGAACTGAACCAGGAACTGAACCAGGAACTGAACCAGGACTAAACCAGGAACTGAACCAGGAACTGAACCAGGAACTGAACCAGGAACTGAACCAGGACTAAACCAGGAACTGAACCAGGACTGAACCAGGAACTGAACCAGGAACTGAACCAGGACTAAACCAGGAACTGAACCAGGCCTGAACCAGGGACTGAACCAGGACTGAACCAGGACTGAACCAGGGACTGAACCAGGACTGAACCATGGACTGAACCAGGGACTGAACCAGGACTGAACCAGGGACTGAACCAGGACTGAACCAGGACTGAACCAGGAACTGAACCAGGAAGTTTGGATTGGATTCTAGTTCAAGTTAATATAAAAACGATCCCAGGACAAAAGGGACTTTGCATGTTTGTGGTCACGCCTCAGGATCATTTACAGATTCCAGAGATTCCAGAAATATGAACCATAAAGCAGGTCACAGCTGTGCACTGACCCGGTTAGACCTGGACTCTTGGCGCGAGTGCGAGTTTGAGGCGTGGAGCTCCAAACCCGAGGTGTGCCGCACCTGAAGATCAGGTGGACCGACTGAGGAAGTGTTCAGTATCAACACGATATCAAGTATCAAACACTGGAAAACGGAACACGCTCAAGACTTTTATCCTGGTTCAGTCCTGGTTTAGTCCTGAAGTACCTGCCACATGTTTTGGTTTCTGGCTCCTTATTTTGGTCATAAAATGTTCACATTAACCTCTACATGATCCTGGGCTTTTCATTTTGTGATTTTGTCGGTAAAATAAATTCCAATTCCTAATATGGACTTCTGAATTCCCTACGACTGCCGGCCTCTGCTGCAGGTGACGTCAGACTCACTTTGTTTCTTTACAAACTCTGTGGATTATGTCTTGAATTCTCTCGAGTAAAACGGCCGCAAAGTGGTTTAAGTTTAAACCCGGGTCTGTGGTTTACGGGGTTTATGAGTAACGCGTCTGCAGTGACTCAACTTTGTTTGAGCGAAGAGTGAAAAGAATGAAAACGTGTTTGTGGTCGAGATCAGACGATAGTTTGTATAAACAAGCGGACTGAAGCTCACAGAGTCCTGGTTTAGTCCTGGTTTAGTCCTGGTTTAGTCCTGGTCGAGATCAGACGATAGTTTGTATAAAGAAGTGGACTGAGGGAGTGAGACCTGTGACCTCCAGTCAAATGAAGCTCACAGAGGCCAGGCGAAGGAATTTATCCACGGACAAAACGGTGAAATAAGGCTGCGTCCCATTATTCTGTTTTACCCCTTTACCTTTATCTACGTCTTTGTCTTGCCCCTCGATACCGAGCTGAGAGGGCTCGGGGTACGAATGTTCCCCTAAGAAATGGGACGCCACTTGATTACCGTGGACCGTGGACGTGGTCCTGAGGAGGAGGTACGCAGTCCGAGCACAACCTCGACATGAACGAGCGCAAGAGCCGCACGAAAACAGGCAAAGAGCCGCACGCTGTGGTTTAATCCTGGTTTAGACCTGGTCCAATCCTGGTTTAGTCCTGGTTTAGTCCTGGTCTAGTCCTGGTCTGGTCCTGGTTTAGTTCCAGTCTGGTCCCGGTCCTCCCCTCCGCGTCCCCCATCTATAACATCAATCGGCAAAGGTCCCTTAGCCAATCACGACGCAGAACACAATGTTACACTATAAAAAAAATTTAAATTTCATCATCATTTTTTCATTCATTCATTTTCTTCCGCTTTTCCATTTTCTGGGTCGCGGGGGCAGCAATCCAAGCAGTGTTCTGCTGCCCAGAACACAATGCACCAGCCCCCATGAATCCTTCCGCAGGTGGTGGGTCCACAGGAGGACGGCTCACGTCACAACAGGCCTTGATGTATCTTCTGCCATGGGGGCTACCAGTGTCCACAGACACTGGGGGCAAGGTGGGGTTAAGTGTCTTGCCCAAGGACACAACGGCAGCGCTCATCTGTGGGAGCTGGGATCATATGCGGTCAAGAGCGGGATTCGAACCGCTAACCCCTGGATCACGAGACATATGCTCTACCAACTGAGCTACTGCCGCCCCTGAAATTGAATTGAAATTTGAAAATTGAAAAATTCATTTTGCATGATTTTCAGTCTGTATAAAATGTAATCTCAGAATTAAAACAAATAAATAAATAAAAAAAAATAATAACAATAATAAAAAATATCGGTATCGGTTAATATCGGTATCGGCCGATAACAGCAATATTAATATCGGATATCGGCATCGGCTAAAATTTTCACATCGGTGCATCCCTAACCAGAACCCAACACGCCGCAGAAACGCCAAAGGTGTGTTTGTGTTTTATATCGTCGGTGCAGCAGCTGCGAGGCCGAGGACGCTGAAACCGCAGCGCAGCAGCTGTGACTAAAGGTCCCATGACACGGTACTTCTTGATGCTTTTATATGGCTCCTTAATGGTTCCCTAATACTGTAAATGAATCCTTCTTCAAAATCAACACTCAGTGCATGAGAAACAGAGAGAAGATGAGAAAGAGTCATTTTTCTCTCTCTGGAACACTCCATTATGGGCGTTGTTGCTTGAATGCAAATGAGGAGAAAAGAGCTGGCCAATAGTAGAGGGTGGGGGCGTGGCCAAACGCTCCGCTCTCCGCTGTAGCTCACAGCTGATCCATTTCCGTGTTTTTGCACGGGGGGAGAGATGAGAAGCATTCCATTGAAAAATAAACACATTTCCACAGAAAATAAAATTAAACCACTGCTGTTCAAAGGTCCAGAGGCTCAGATAAAGGACTTCCGAGCCTAGAAACACTCGGACGTGCCTCCAGGCAAATAAAAAAACGTATTTCGCATTGCCTAGCGCATTCGCAGTCCAAACTCTCTGGGTGTGATTTACAGAGACGCTGAGTTCAGACAGACGGGGGTGGAACTGCATTTGCATTTCTTTTTTCGATCTGACGTCAATAAGGTGCCTTGTTCAAAATCGCCCGTTTGAGCTCCGATTTTTTGTAACGCAGAAAAAGATCGCAAATGCTCAGTTTAGACATTTCGCAACTTTTAACCATGGGGGGGGGCTAAACAGGGTAGGGGAGCTCACATTAACGTTCAAAAACCTCAGAAAGTGAAAATTTCATGCCATGGGACCTTTAATCGGTCGTGGACCTGCGTGCGCGCCTTGTTATTTTTCCACGATGACATTTTGAGTTCATCATTTTGAAGTTGTTGTTTTTGTGGCAGAAATATTCATGAAAGACTTGATCTTTGAATAAAAGGTCACCGTCCCAAATTTCAGCCAATCTCATCTGGTCACCCGAGGTAAACTGGAGAAATGCTGCTTAAAAATCACCAAAACGTCTCAAGAAACGCCAAAATCTCCATAAATTCAAGCTGTTCTTTAAACATCTGGTCTGGTCCCAGTTTATAGAGAGCGGCTCTGAATATTTGAACAAACTGCTTCTGTAGAGCTGCTTTATGTTTGTCGTTTCCGCACCATTGTTGGTTTTATATTATGTGCAATACGAAATTCATTTGAGCAGCATTACCACCTGTGAAATACTCTACTTACACCGTATTTAATCCTACCTGTACCTTTGTATTTTATTATATTTTATTACATATTTTTTATTATATTGTTTACTTTTTCCCCTTGTATTTTTATTGCATATCTTATGTAATCTATCTTGGCGAGTCAACGGGTTCTTCTGATCCTAATCATTTCATTGCCTTGTCGACCTTGTGTTGATCCTGCGTATGACAAATAAACAATCTTGAATCTTGATCTTTATCTTGATCTGTTCGTCACTTGTATCTGCTGTTTGTTTTCATTTGTATATAGTTCTATTGTCAAATGTTCAAACAGTTGTCCAGTTGTACAGAGATAATACCAGTGTTGTATAAAGTAGTGGAAAATCAAACTCCAGTAAAAGTATAGGTTCCCCTCCCAAAAATGACTTTGGTATGACCTGGCTTAGCCCTGGTTTAGACTTGGCTTAGCCCTGGTTTAGACTTGGCTTAGCCCTGGTTTAGACCTGGTTTAGCCCTGGTTTAGACCTGGTTTAGACCTGGTTTAGACCTGGTTTAGACCTGGTTTAGACCTGGTTTAGACCTGGTTTAGATCTGGTTTAGACCTGGTTTAGACCTGGTTTAGCCCTGGTTTAGACCTGGTTTAGACCTGGTTTAGACCTGGTTTAGACCTGGTTTAGACCTGGTTTAGACCTGGTTTAGACCTGGTTTAGACCTGGTTTAGACCTGGTTTAGCCCTGGTTTAGACCTGGTTTAGACCTGGCTTAGCCCTGGTTTAGACCTGGTTTAGACTTGGCTTAGCCCTGGTTTAGACCTGGTTTAGTCCTGGTTTAGACCTGGTTTAGACCTGGTTTAGACCTGGTTTAGACCTGGTTTAGATCTGGTTTAGCCCTGGTTTAGACCTGGTTTAGACCTGGCTTAGCCCTGGTTTAGACCTGGTTTAGACTTGGCTTAGCCCTGGTTTAGACCTGGTTTAGTCCTGGTTTAGACCTGGCTTAGACCTGGTTCAGACCTGGTTTAGACCTGGTTTAGACCTGGTTTAGACCTGGTTTTAGACCTGGTTTTAGACCTGGTTTAGACCTGGTTTAGACCTGGTTTTAGACCTGGTTTAGACCTGGTTTTAGACCTGGTTTTAGACCTGGTTTTAGACCTGGCTTAGACTTGGTTTAGCCCTGGTTTAGTCCTGGTTTAGACCTGGCTTAGACCTGGTTTAGACCTGGTTTAGACCTGGTTTAGACCTGGTTTTAGACCTGGTTTAGACCTGGTTGTAGACCTGGTTTAGACCTGGTTTTAGACCTGGTTTAGACCTGGTTGTAGACCTGGTTTAGTCCTGGTTTAGACCTGGTTTAGTCCTGGTTTAGACCTGGCTTAGACCTGGTTTAGACCTGGTTTAGACCTGGCTTAGACCTCGCAGTCTGAATTTTATATTTTTTAATGTCCCCATACATAACACCATTGAAGGAGTGTTTTTGGAGGAAGAGGGTTTTTTGCCATTGGGCCCTTAATTCTACTGTAAAACACCATGTTGGGCTCACCCATGGTAGTTTCGTGTCATATGGAGCACTGTCGAAGATATTGGGTTTGGTGATATCCATGACACGCCGTCCTATGAGCAAGTAAATGCAGGCACAAAATACGTTATACGAATCCTTCATATCAGCATAAGAGAACATTGTGTTTAAGTACGGCCAGGGATGCTCATGGTCAGGTCCCCCTTCATTTGTAGCCGGCGTGGACGCTGTCTCCTCTTCCATCAGGGATGTTGATTGATTAAACTAGCTGCATGAAACCAACAGGTGTAGGCTGATTGTCATGTGCAAGTAGCGAACAAGTCCAGGCACGTCCTGACTTCCTTCAGTCAGTAGAGTTTTTTTTGTAACGAGTAACTAAACGGCACATTGAAAATGTATTGGAGTAAAAGTATGCAATTAAATTCGGAAATGTAGTGAAGTAAAAGTAAAAGTTATAATTTTTTTAAAAACTCAAGTAAAGTACAAAGTCTCCCAAAGTGTACTTAAGTACAGTAGTGAAGTATTATTACTTTGTTACTATACAACACTGGATACAACAGTAATGAGACGAATAAACTGTCATTTTTTTTCAGTAAAATACAGAAAAGCTGCTTAAAAATCACCAAAACCCAAAGAAAATGTGACTAAACTGTGTCATGTTTGTCATGAATGGGCGGAGTGCAGAACAGTTTAACTTAATTACACGCTCGTTTCACAATTACCACGCACCAAAAAACAAAAAAACGGGGATGTCCCAGTTTTTGAATTTGAAAATCTGGTCACACTAATTGTGTCACACGTAAACTGCGGAACATTTCACCATAGATGTACGTGTAGAACTCCCCAGTGTGACTAACTGTAAAAAGTCACTTCTTCCTGCTCAGATTGTGTTAAAAGGACAGTGCGTTTTTTATTATTTTTTAATTTTTATGTGACTCTGTACGGCGTCCCCTTCAACAGTGTCGTCCATTAACACTGACTTACCGATGACGCCGTCGTCTGGGCCCAGTTCTGCTCCGGTTCAGTACATCGCCAACGTAGTTCCGGTAAGTTAGCGGGGACATTTAATAAAGCTTGTTTTTCTTCTCAAAACAACATTTGTCTAAAAAGTGATATATTTGTGTCAAAAATTCAGCAGCCTAATTCCCATGGTGCTATTTTCTCTCCAGTCGTATCACTGCGCCTGTTACTATTATGAGCCTGTTCACTTGTAAACATGTTTCAGTCCTGGTTTAGACCTGGTTTAGACCTGGTTTAGACCTGGTTTAGACCTGGTTTAGACCTGGTTTAGACCTGGTTTAGACCTGGTTTAGACCTGGTTTAGACCTGGTTTAGACCTGGTTTAGACCTGGCTTAGCCCTGGTTTAGACCTGGCTTAGACCTGGTTTAGACTTGGCTTAGACCTGGTTTAGACCTGGTTTAGACCTGGTTTAGACCTGGTTTAGACCTGGTTTAGACTTGGTTTTAGACCTGGTTTAGACCTGGTTTAGACCTGGCTTGGCCCTGGTTTAGACCTGGTTTAGACCTGACTTAGTCCTGGTTTAGACCTGGTTTTAGACCTGGTTTAGACCTGGTTTAGACCTGGCTTAGACCTGGCTTAGACCTGGTTTAGACCTGGTTTAGACCTGGTTTAGACCTGGTTTAGTCCTGGTTTAGACCTGGTTTTAGACCTGGTTTAGACCTGGTTTAGACCTGGCTTAGACCTGGTTTAGCCTGGTTTAGTCCTGGTTTAGACCTGGTTTAGACCTGGTTTAGACCTGGTTTAGCCTGGTTTAGACCTGGTTTAGACCTGGTTTAGCCCTGGTTTAGACCTGGTTTAAACCTGGTTTAGACCTGGTTTAGCCCTGGTTTAGACCTGGTTTAGACCTGGTTTAGACCTGGTTTAGCCCTGGTTTAGACCTGGTTTAGACCTGGTTTAGCCTGGTTTAGACCTGGTTTAGACCTGGTTTAAACCTGGTTTAGCCCTGGTTAAGACCTGGTTTAGACCCGGTTTAGACCTGGTTTAGACCTGGTTTAGCCCTGGTTAAGACCTGGTTTAGACCTGGTTTAGACCTGGTTTAGACCTGGTTTAGACCTGGTTTAGACCTGGTTTAAACCTGGTTTAGACCTGGTTTAGTCCTGGTTTAGACCTGGTTTAAACCTGGTTTAGACCTGGTTTAGCCCTGGTTTAGACCTGGTTTAGACCTGGTTTAGCCTGGTTTAGACCTGGTTTAGACCTGGTTTAAACCTGGTTTAGCCCTGGTTAAGACCTGGTTTAGACCTGGTTTAGACCTGGTTAAGACCTGGTTTAGACCCGGTTTAGACCTGGTTTAGACCTGGTTTAGCCCTGGTTAAGACCTGGTTTAGACCTGGTTTAGACCTGGTTAAGACCTGGTTTAGCCTGGTTTAGCCTGGTATGACTTAAAACATTAATTACAGGTGTTTATGTTGCTCGAAAATACACAAATTTCCTTCCGTGAATAGGGACGACTCTCCACAGATCTGACCTGTAATGTAGCGTACTGACAAAGCAGCAACGTTTCCATGGAGACAAACAGGTGACAGAGCCTCCACTAGAAATGTTACACAGTGCAGCTTTAAAACAAATAAACGTGTAAACATCCACTTACAAGTGAACAGGCTCATAATAAGTAACAGGCGCAGTGATACGACTGGAGAGAAAATAGCACCATGGGAATTAGGCTGCTGAATTTTCCACGGACAACTGTTTGTGACGCAAATATATCACTTTTTGGACAAATGTTGTTTTGAGAAGAAAAACAAGCTTTATTAAATGTCCCCGCTAACTTACCGGAACTACGTTGGCGATGTACTGAACCGGAGCAGAACTGGGCCCAGACGACGGCGTCATCGGTAAGTCAGTGTTAATGGACGACACTGTTGAAGGGGACGCCATACAGAGTCACATAAAAAAAACGACAACAAAAAAAATGCACTGTCCCTTTAAAACGACGCTCAGATTAAAGTCTAACAGAGCCTCAGACAGAACAGTGTCTACAGTTAGCAAAAACCTCTCGGGGATCAGCTGCAAAGTATCAATACGTATAAATTTGCCTTGACGGGAGGGCATCAGGACTAACCCTCTGTCTCTGTCCCAGGTGTGCATGGCTCTACAGCGCCACCTGCTGGTGGGGCTGGGGACCGCCTTCTCGCTCTTCCTCGTGTATCTGCTGTGTCTGCGCCTGGAGTCGCCGCTCAATGTCGCCCCCATCAGCCACAGCGACGGCCAATCAGAGAGCAGCAGGTGAGTCAACCAATCAGAGAGCAGCAGGTGAGTCTCAGCCAATCAGAGAGCAGCAGGTGAGTCAACCAATCAGAGAGCAGCAGGTGAGTCTCAGTCAATCAGAGAGCAGCAGGTGAGTCTCAGCCAATCAGAGAGCTGCAGGTGAGTCAACCAATCAGAGAGCTGCAGGTGAGTCTCAGCCAATCAGAGAGCAGCAGGTGAGTCAACCAATCAGAGAGCAGCAGGTGAGTCTCAGCCAATCAGAGAGCAGCAGGTGAGTCTCAGCCAATCAGAGAGCTGCAGGTGAGTCTCAGCCAATCAGAGAGCAGCAGGTGAGTCAACCAATCAGAGAGCAGCAGGTGAGTCAACCAATCAGAGAGCAGCAGGTGAGTCTCAGCCAATCAGAGAGCAGCAGGTGAGTCAACCAATCAGAGAGCAGCAGGTGAGTCAACCAATCAGAGAGCAGCAGGTGAGTCAACCAATCAGAGAGCTGCAGGTGAGTCTCAGCCAATCAGAGAGCAGCAGGTGAGTCTTAAAAAAAATAAAATTTAGTTGATGTGGTTTAAATTCAGGTGCTCAATAGTCCGGAAATTCTGGTAAATGTTTTTGCTTTAGTGCAGAGATCAGATTTGAGTGGACGGTTCAACACAAAACTCCAGACAATGAGCGAGTACACAAAAGTACACAA
>JAVJIX010000344.1:30000-35000 GCA_036785185.1 Paratrypauchen microcephalus
TGGTTTAGTTCTAGTTCAGTCCTGGTTCAGTCCTGGTTTAGTCCTGGTTTAGTCTTGGTTTAGTCCTGGTTTAGTCCTGGTTTAGTCTTGGTTTAGTCCTAGTTTAGTCCTGGTCTAGTCCTGGTCTAGTCCTGGTTTAATCCTGGTTTACTCTTGGTTTAGTCCTGGTTTAGTATTGGTTTAGTCCTAGTTTAGTCCTGGTTTAGTCCTGGTCTAGTCCTGGTCTAGTCCTGGTTTAGTCCTGGTTTAGTATTGGTTTAGTCCTAGTTTAGTCCTGGTTTAGTCCTGGTCTAGTCCTGGTCTAGTCCTGGTTTAGTCCTGGTCTAGTCCTGGTTTAGTCCTGGTTCAATCCTGGTTTAGTCCTGGTTTAGTCTTGGTTTAGTCTTGGTTTAGTCCTGGGTTAGTGTGAAAGCTATGCTAAGATTTCTTGTCAAATTGTATAAAAGCTATTTGCTATTTTTGATATGGAGTGAACTTTTAAATATATATGTGACTTTTAATCATGTCTCGAGTTATAGTTAAACAGATGTCTGTCCAAAGGGCAAAAGGTGACAGACAGTCACCAGTTTCTGTTTTTAATGTTAACTTCCTGTTTCCACTCTCTGTTCAGTCACAAGCTTAACTGTCATAACTGAATTTAGAAATGTGAAAGTGTTTTTGTTGCTGATTATGTCTTAATCACTGTCTGGTCAGTAAAAGTAGCCCACCCCTGCGTGGGTGGGGTATGATATGTGTTCTCAATAAAAGCGCTTAGGAGGGTTAGGGTTAGTTGGAGATGCGATGGGTGACCTTTCCTCCCTGTGCACGTGAAAACTTTTCTCGAGTTGAGTGTCTTTTAATTCCTGGATAGAAGTCTCCTAGATTAGACAAGTGAGTCTAAATACAACTGTTGTTGACTACACTGTTTTGTGTATCAATTTTTCTGACATTTAGTCTTGGTTTAGTCCTAGTTTAGTCCTGGTTTAGTCCTGGTCTAGTCTTGGTTTAGTCTTGGTTTAGTCTTGGTTTAGTTCTAGTTTAGTCTTGGTTTAGTCCTAGTTTAGTCTTGGTTTAGTCCTGGTCTAGTCCTGGTCTAGTCCTGGTTTAGTCCTGGTTCAGTCCTGGTTTAGTCCTGGTTCAGTCCTGGTTCAGTCCTGGTTCAGTCCTGGTTTAGTCCTAGTTTAGTCCTGGTCTAGTCCTGGTCTAGTCCTGGTTCAGTCCTGGTTTAGTCCTGGTTCAGTCCTGGTTTAGTCCTGGTTCAGTCCTGGTTCAGTCCTGGTTTAGTCCTGGTTCAGTCCTGGTTCAGTCCTGGTTCAGTCCTGGTCTAGTCCTGGTCTAGTCCTGGTTCAGTCCTGGTTTAGTCCTGGTTCAGTCCTGGTTTAGTCCTAGTTTAGTCCTGGTCTAGTCCTGGTCCAGTCCTGGTTCAGTCCTGGTTTAGTCCTGGTTCAGTCCTGGTTCAGTCCTGGTTCAGTCCTGGTTTAGTCCTAGTTTAGTCCTGGTCTAGTCCTGGTTTAGTCCTGGTTCAGTCCTGGTTTAGTCCTGGTTCAGTCCTGGTTCAGTCCTGGTTCAGTCCTGGTTTAGTCCTAGTTTAGTCCTGGTCTAGTCCTGGTCTAGTCCTGGTTCAGTCCTGGTTCAGTCCTGGTTTAGTCCTGGTTCAGTCCTGGTTCAGTCCTGGTTTAGTCCTAGTTTAGTCCTGGTCTAGTCCTGGTCTAGTCCTGGTCTAGTCCTGGTTCAGTCCTGGTTCAGTCCTGGTCTAGTCCTAGTTTAGTCCTGGTCTAGTCCTGGTCTAGTCCTGGTTTAGTCCTGGTTTAGTCCTGGTTCAGTCCTGGCTTAGTCCTAGTTTAGTCCTGGTCTAGTCCTGGTTTAGTCTTGGTTTAGTCCTGGTTTAGTCCTGGTTTAGTCCTGGTTTAGTCCTGGTTCAGTCCTGGTTTAGTCCTAGTTTAGTCCTGGTCTAGTCCTGGTCTAGTCCTGGTTCAGTCCTGGTTCAGTCCTGGTTTAGTCCTAGTTTAGTCCTGGTCTAGTCCTGGTTTAGTCTTGGTTTAGTCCTGGTTTAGTCTTGGTTTAGTCCTGGTTTAGTCCTGGTCTAGTCCTGGTTTAGTCCTGGTTTAGTCCTGGTTCAGTCCTGGTTCAGTCCTGGTTTAGTCCTAGTTTAGTCCTGGTCTAGTCCTGGTTTAGTCTTGGTTTAGTCCTGGTTTAGTCCTGGTTTAGTCCTGGTTCAGTCCTGGTTTAGTCCTGGTTCAGTCCTGGTTTAGTCCTAGTTTAGTCCTGGTTTAGTCCTGGTTTAGTCCTGGTTTAGTCCTGATTCAGGACAGAACCACAGAAAATGCAGAATTGAAACTCGTGTGGTTTTCTGAACTTTCTCGACCTCACAGACGTCCTTCCGTTTGATTCGTGTTGAGCGTTTCGGTGAATTTGAACCCATGAAACCTTCTCAGTGTAAATGTTATTTTTATAGAACGCACGAGATAATGTTTGATCAGGTACAAAGTCCTCGTCCCGCCACACCCTCCAGCAGATACAAGTGATGACACCAGAAATACCGTAAAACAGCCGCTGGGGACGTCCCTCTGGCATGTTTACAGACTGAGGAGGCAACACGGTCACATTTTTTTAAATTAAAATACAACATAAGTTAGTGTTAGAATTCTAATACATGGTGCTACACAGTGTCGCGCGGTGAGGGTCGTGTCTGAGGCTCTGACGTCGTCACAATCAGATTTACAAATATTAAACCAGGGCCAGTTTCTGTAAGTGACCGGAGCTCGGAATATTTTTGAAGCTGAAAATTAATTATTATTGTTCAGTGCATTTTCCAGAGCACCGAGTAGCATCATAAAATAAAATAGCAACGTTCTTATCCAATCCAATCCAACTTTATTTCTATAGCACATTTTATAAACGGAAACAGTTTCCAAAGTGCTGCACATAAAATCAATAAGACCTGGTTTAGACCTGGTTTAGACCTGGTTTAGACCTGGTTTAGACCTGGTTTAGACCACTTTTGGACCACATTTGGGTGTGGTTTGGACTTGGTTTAGACCTGGTTTAGACCTGGTTTGGACCTGGTTTAGACCACATTTGGACCACGTTTGGACCTGGTTTAGCCCTGGTTTGGATGTGGTTTAGACCTGGATTAGCCTTGGTTTGGACCTGGTTTAGTTTAGACCTGGTTTAGCCCTGGTTTGGACCATGTTTGGTTGGACCTGGTTTAGACCACATTTGGACCACGTTTGGACCTGGATTAGACCTGTTTTAGACCTGGATTAGACCTGGATTAGACCTGGTTTAGACCTGGATTAGACCTGGATTAGACCTGGTTTAGACCTGGATTAGACCTGGATTAGACCTAGATTAGACCTGGATTAGACCTGGTTTAGAAAAAAGTGAATGGATTGCTAAACTTGACTTGACTCTAAATTGTATCTTGTGTCACTTATTCTAATCTGCTGCTCCAGGAGTTGCAGAAGAATCCCTGGGCTCATGAGTGCCTCTACCATGAGGCCAGAGAACTACGAGCCTCACCCGGCGCCTTTTCACCGCCGCTTTAACCCGGCGCCTTTTCGCCGCCGCTTTAACCCGGCGCCTTTTCGCCGCCGTTTTAACCCGGCGCCTTTTCGCCGCCGCTTTAACCCGGCGCCTTTTCGCCGCCGCTTTAACCCGGCGCCTTTTCGCCGCCGCTTTGACCCGGCCCCTTTTTCATCGCCGCTTTAACCCGGCCCCTTTTCACCACCGTTTTAACCCGGCGCCTTTTCACCGCCGTTTTAATCCGGTGCCTTTTCACCGCCGCTTTAACCCGGCGCCTTTTCGCCACCGTTTTAACCGGGCCCCTTGTCACCGCCGTTTTAACCGGGCCCCTTGTCACCGCCGCTTTAACCCGGCGCCTTTTCGCCGCCGCTTTAACCCGGCGCCTTTTCGCCGCCGCTTTAACCCGGCGCCTTTTCGCCGCCGCTTTAACCCGGCGCCTTTTCACCGCCGCTTTAACCCGGCGCCTTTTCAACGCCGCTTTAACCCGGCGCCTTTTCGCCGCCGCTTTAACCCGGCGCCTTTTCGCCGCCGCTTTAACCCGGCGCCTTTTTGCCGCCGTTTAACCCGGCGCCTTTTTGCCGCCGCTTTAACCCGGCGCCTTTTTGCCGCCGCTTTAACCCGGTGCCTTTTCAACGCCGCTTTAACCCGGCGCCTTTTCACTGCTGCTTTAACCCGGCGCCTTTTCACTGCCGCTTTAACCCGGCGCCTTTTCAACGCCGCTTTAACCCGGCGCCTTTTCACCGCCGCTTTAATCCTGCGCCTTTTCACGCCGCTTTAACCCGGCCTCTTTTCACCGCCGCTTTAACGGCGCTTTAACCCGGCGCCTTTTCACCGCCGCTTTAACCCGGCGCCTTTTCACCGCCGCTTTAACCCGGTGCCTTTTCACCGCCGTTTTAACCCGGCACCTTTTTGCCGCCGCTTTAACCCGGCGCCTTTTCACCGCCGCTTTAACCCGGCGCCTTTTCACTGCCGCTTTAACCAGGCCTCTTTTCACCGCCGCTTTAGTCGCCACAGTCAGTCCATGTGAGGCATAGACACGCCCAAACACCACCATTTCAACGGGAAAAGGCAAAATTCGCACATTTTGAATAAAAAAAAAACAATTAAAGTGGCAAAGTTTAATAGAAAATAACTTTGGGGTTTAGGGTTAGGGGTTTGTGCATGTAGTTCCAGGCGACGGTTAATCACTGTTCAATATCACTACGCTGTGAGCATCACCATGGCAACGGGTAAACAAATGAACTACTGTTAGCAGGAACTATTTTTAAGTAAAACAAACATTACAGAAAACACGTCAGATTTAAAAGTGACAGATTTTCTTTGGGTGTGTCCCTGGTTCACGTAGATTAAACCGATTTAATAATTACAGAAAAGTCACGTTTTGTAGAGAATAATTTTATTGATCTGGGCCTCACATTTGATTTAAATTATTTTAAATTATTACATTCATGACCCTCTGAAGTTTTATTTGGTGTGATTCACGTTTTGGAGCTTCT
>JAVJIX010000344.1:40000-52500 GCA_036785185.1 Paratrypauchen microcephalus
GTTTAGACCTGGTTTAGTCCTGGTTTAGACCTGGTTTAGACCTGGTTTAGAGCTGGTTTAGTCCTGGTTTAGACCTGGTTTAGTCCTGGTTTAGACCTGGTTTAGTCCTGGTTTAGCCCTGGTTTAGCCCTGGTTTAGTCCTGGTTTAGACCTGGTTTAGAGCTGGTTTAGTCCTGGTTTAGTCCTGGTTTAGAGCTGGTTTAGAGCTGGTTTAGTCCTGGTTTAAACCTGGTTTAGTCCTGGTTTAGAGCTGGTTTAGTCCTGGTTTAGACCTGGTTTAGACCTGGTTTAGTCCTGGTTTAAACCTGGTTTAGTCCTGGTTTAGAGCTGGTTTAGTCCTGGTTTAGACCTGGTTTAGACCTGGTTTAGTCCTGGTTTAGACCTGGTTTAGTCCTGGTTTAGTCCTGGTTTAGACCTGGTTTAGTCCTGGTTTAGAGCTGGTTTAGTCCTGGTTTAGACCTGGTTTAGTCCTGGTTTAGTCCTGGTTTAGACCTGGTTTAGACCTGGTTTAGACCTGGTTTAGTCCTGGTTTAGACCTGGTTTAGACCTGGTTTAGTCCTGGTTTAGTCCTGGTTTAGACCTGGTTCAGTCCTGGTTTAGACCTGGTTTAGTCCTGGTTTAGACCTGGTTTAGACCTGGTTTAATCCTGGTTTAGTCCTGGTTTAGGCCTGGTTTAGTCCTGGTTTAGTCCTGGTTTAGACCTGGTTTAGTCCTGGTTTAGTCCTGGTTTAGACCTGGTTTAGACCTGGTTTAATCGGTGTCTCTGGTTCTGGTTCCAGGACTGTCCCCTCAGTCTCCGTCGGCTGGTTCCGGACTCGGACTTTGGGGCCCGGTTTAGACCCGATGTCCCGGTGCTGCAGTGGTCCAAACATCTGAGTCCAGACCAGTACCAGAGACTCCAGCAGTACCCCGGGGCCCACGGCTGGGCCGGGCTGAGCTACCAGAGTGAGACTGGACCGGGACCGGGACCGGGACCTGGACCTGGACCTGGACTTGGACCGGGACCTGGACCGGGACCTGGACTGTTCCTGGGACTGGACTGGACCTGGGACTGGACTGGACCTGGGACTGGACTGGACCTGGGACTGGACTGGACCTGGACCTGGACTGGACCTGGACCTGGACCTGGACCTGGACTGGACCTGGGACTGGACTGGACCTGGACCTGGACTGGACCTGGACCTGGACCTGGGACTGGACCTGGACTGGACCTGGACTGGACCTGGACTGGACCTGGGACTGGACTCATTAGACACAGGATCTCATTTGCCTTTTGTTTATTTGTGGTTCATTTGCATGAGCGTCCCCGTCCCTCAGACTCATGTCTCTGTCCCTCACAGACTCGTGTCTCTGTCCCTCACAGACTCATGTCCCCGTCCCTCACAGACTCATGTCTCTGTCCCTCACAGACTCGTGTCTCTGTCCCTCACAGACTCGTGTCTCTGTCCCTCACAGACTCGTGTCTCTGTCCCTCACAGACTCATGTCTCTGTCCCTCACAGACTCATGTCTCTGTCCCTCACAGACTCATGTCTCTGTCCCTCACAGACTCGTGTCTCTGTCCCTCACAGACTCTCATGTCTCTGTCCCTCACAGACTCGTGTCTCTGTCCCTCACAGACTCATGTCCCCATCTCACAGACTCATGTCTCTGTCCCTCACAGACTCATGTCTCTGTCCCTCACAGACTCGTGTCTCTGTCCCTCACAGACTCATGTCTCTGTCCCTCACAGACTCGTGTCTCTGTCCCTCACAGACTCGTGTCTCTGTCCCTCACAGACTCTCATGTCTCTGTCCCTCACAGACTCGTGTCTCTGTCCCTCACAGACTCGTGTCTCTGTCCCTCACAGACTCATGTCTCTGTCCCTCACAGACTCGTGTCTCTGTCCCTCACAGACTCGTGTCTCTGTCCCTCACAGACTCGTGTCTCTGTCCCTCACAGACTCATGTCTCTGTCCCTCACAGACTCTCATGTCTCTGTCCCTCACAGACTCGTGTCTCTGTCCCTCACAGACTCATGTCTCTGTCCCTCACAGACTCATGTCTCTGTCCCTCACAGACTCATGTCTCTGTCCCTCACAGACTCTCATGTCTCTGTCCCTCACAGACTCGTGTCTCTGTCCCTCACAGACTCGTGTCTCTGTCCCTCACAGACTCGTGTCTCTGTCCCTCACAGACTCATGTCTCTGTCCCTCACAGACTCGTGTCTCTGTCCCTCACAGACTCTCATGTCTCTGTCCCTCACAGACTCGTGTCTCTGTCCCTCACAGACTCGTGTCTCTGTCCCTCACAGACTCGTGTCTCTGTCCCTCACAGACTCGTGTCTCTGTCCCTCACAGACTCGTGTCTCTGTCCCTCACAGACTCGTGTCTCTGTCCCTCACAGACTCGTGTCTCTGTCCCTCACAGACTCGTGTCTCTGTCCCTCACAGACTCGTGTCTCTGTCCCTCACAGACTCATGTCTCTGTCCCTCACAGACTCATGTCTCTGTCCTCAGTGCTCATGGACACCCTCTCTGTCCTGGACTCCCCGGTCTCTGGTCTTCTGTTGGACGATGTCCCCTCGCGCCTGAACGCCTCAGGGTGCATTCGCTGCGCCGTTGTTGGAAACGGAGGAATTCTCAAAGACTCAGGCAAAGGACCAGAGATCGACCAGCACCACTATGTGTTCAGGTTAGACCTGGTTCAGTCCTGGTTTAGACCCAGTTTAGACCTGGTTCAGTCCTGGTTTAGACCTGGTTTAGACCTGGTTTAGACCTGGTTTAGACCTGGTTTAGACCTGGTTTAGACGGGGTTTAGACCTGGTTTAGACCTGGTTTAGACCTGGTTTAGACCTGGTTCAGACCTGGTTTAGACCTGGTTCAGACCTGGTTCAGACCTGGTTTAGACCCGGTTTAGACCCGGTTTAGACCTGGTTTAGACCTGGATTAGACCTGGTTTAGACCTGGTTTAGACGGGGTTCAGACCTGGTTTAGACCTGGTTTAGACCTGGTTTAGACCTGGTTTAGACCTGGTTCAGACCTGGTTCGGACCTGGTTCGGACCTGGTTCGGACCTGGTTCGGACCTGGTTTAGACCTGGTTCAGACCAGGTTTAGACCAGGTTCAGACCTGGTTCAGACCTGGTTTGGACCTGGTTCAGACCTGGTTCAGACCTGGTTCAGACCTGGTTCAGACCTGGTTCGGACCTGGTTCGGACCTGGTTTAGACCTGGTTCAGACCAGGTTTAGACCAGGTTCAGACTTGGTTCAGACCTGGTTCAGACCTGGTTTAGACCTGGTTCGGACCAGGTTTAGACCAGGTTCAGACCTGGTTCAGACCTGGTTTAGACCTGGTTCGGACCTGGTTCGGACCTGGTTCGGACCTGGTTCGGACCAGGTTCGGACCTGGTTCGGACCTGGTTCGGACCTGGTTTAGACCTGGTTTAGACCTGGTTTAGACCTGGTTCAGACCTGGTTTAGACCTGGTTTAGACCTGGTTCAGACCAGGTTTAGACCAGGTTCAGACTTGGTTCAGACCTGGTTCAGACCTGGTTTAGACCTGGTTCGGACCAGGTTTAGACCAGGTTCAGACCTGGTTCAGACCTGGTTTAGACCTGGTTCGGACCTGGTTCGGACCTGGTTCGGACCTGGTTCGGACCAGGTTCGGACCTGGTTCGGACCTGGTTCGGACCTGGTTTAGACCTGGTTTAGACCTGGTTTAGACCTGGTTCAGACCTGGTTTAGACCTGGTTTAGACCTGGTTCAGACCTGGTTCGGACCTGGTTCAGACCTGGTTCTGGTTCTCTGTAGGACTAATGGAGCGATCATCAGCGGCTTTGAGCAGGACGTTGGCTCCAGGACGACTCACTACACGTTCTCCACAAACACCATGAGGAACTCTCTGAGGAGCTACGGGGGAGCGGGGTACAAACGCCCGCCCCAGAGCAAGGTACGAGTACTACTACTGCAAATACTACTACTACTACTGCGACTGCAAATACTACTACTTCTACTACTACTACTACTACAAATACAACAGCCCACTAAAAAGCAAGGTACTACTACTACTACAGAGGAGGTGCACAGTAAATATTAGGGATGAAATCAGATCGGATCAGAGTCGGACGTTACCTCCCGATCAGTATCGGAGATATATATATATATTAGGGCTGGGAATATTAACGCGTTAATCGCGATTAATCGCGAATCGCGATTGATCGCGAACAATTTTTTTAATCGCGATCAGAGTTTGCCAGCATTTTCCGCAATTCTACCATCCATATGCAGCTCATTTGGTTGTATTATCCTATCTCACAGACAGAACATTTATGGTAACTATGGACACATGCTCCTCCAAGATCCATAAAATCACATGCGGTGTCCCCCAGGGCTCCATTTTAGGCCCTGTGCTTTTCAACCTGTACATGTTCCCCCTTGGCGGCGTCATCAGGAGACATGGAATCAATTTCCACAGCTATGCAGATGATACACAGCTTTACATTTCCGTGTCTCCTGATGACACCAGACCAATGGATGCTCTTTTTAACTGTATTCTAGATATCAAATCCTGGATGGCAAGAAACTTTCTCCAGCTTAACCAGGACAAAACGGAGGTTTTAGTCATCGGTCCTGAGGCCCAGAGAGAGAAACTTTTATCAAAACTACAAGCACAGTCTTTTAACCCATCTCCTCAAGTGAAAAACCTGGGCGTCATTTTTGACTCTGAGCTGACTTTTATCCCACACATCAAGAACATCACAAAAATGGGCTTCTATCACCTAAAAAACATAGCCAGAGTTCGCCCTATTCTCTCTCAGGCCAATACGGAGACACTGATGCATGCTTTTGTCACCAGCCGTATAGACTACTGTAATGCCCTGCTCTCTGGTCTTCCCAAAAAGAGTATTTCAGGTTTGCAATTATTGCAAAATTCAGCAGCACGTGTCCTGACTAGGTCCAGAGGGCGGGATCACATTACACCGGTCTTAAAATCTCTGCATTGGCTCCCTGTGAGTTACAGGATAGATTTTAAAGTTCTTTTACTGGTTTTTAAATGTCTTAATGGTCTTGGGCCTTCCTATCTTTCAGAACTGCTTTCCCCTTATGAACCTTCACGGGCCCTGCGCTCCTCCGGCAGCAGGCTCCTGGTCATTCCCAAAGTCAGGACACACACTCACGGAGAGGCGTCTTTTCAGTACTATGGCCCTCGTCTATGGAACTGCCTGCCGGAGGACCTCAGGGCTGCAGAGAACGTTCATGTTTTTAAGAGTGGGCTCAAGACTCACCTGTTTAGCTTGGCCTTTGACTGACTTCGGTCGTCTGTTTGCTTGTCTTTTATTTGTTCTTTTGTTTGTTGTTGCTGTTCCTGTTGTTGCTGCTGCTGTTGTTGCTGTTCCTGTTGTTGCTGTTCCTGTTGTTCCTGTTGTTGTTTTGTTGTTGCTGTTGTTGTTGCTTTTGTTGTAGCTGTTGCTTTCGTTGCTTTTGTTGTTCCTGTTGTTGTTGTTGTTGTTCCTGTTATTGCTGTTATTGTTTTGTTGTCGCTGTGGTTCTGTTGTTGTTGCTGTTCCTGTTGTTGCTGTTGTTGCTTTTGTTGTTGTTGTTGTTGCTGTTGATGTTGGTGTTGCTGTTGTTGCTGCTGCTGCTGTTGTTGCTGTTGTTTCTGCCGTTGTTGCTGCTGTTGTTCCTGTTGCTGTTGTTGCTATTGCCGTTGTTGCTGTTGCTGCTGCTGTTGCTGTTGCTGCTGTTGTTCTTGTTGTTGCTGTTGTTGTTGCTGCTGCTGTTGTTGTTGCTGCTGCTGTTGTTGTTGTTGTTTGTGTCATTGTTGCTGCTGCTGTTGTTGCTGCTGCTGCTGTTGTTGTTGCTGATGTTCCTGTTGTCGTTGTTGTTGCTGCTGTTCCTGTTGCTGCTGCTGTTGTTGTTGCTGCTGTTGTTGTTGCTGTTGTTGTGGTTGCTGTTGTTCTTGCTGTTGTTGTTGTTGCTGTTGTTCTGTCGTCGTTGCCGTTGTTGTTGTTGCTGCTGCTGCTGTTGTTGCTGCTGCTGCTGATGCTGTTGCTGCTGTTGTTGCTGCTGTTCCTGTTTTTTTTGTGTTTTTTTTTTGTCCCTGGCGGCGCGGTGGCTGAGTGGCTGGAACTCATGCTTCACAGCAGGGGGGTTCGGGTTGCCCGGGCCTTTCTGTGTGGAGGCTGCGTGTTCTCCCCGTGTTTGGGTGGGTTTCCTCCGGGTACTCCGGTTTCCCCCACCGGCCTAGGCATGCGCCATAGGTGGGATCCTCCAGCTTGGGGCCTGACCAAAGCATAAATAACAAAACAAAATCATGGGGATGGTCCCCGGGTCGAATATAGAAACAACTTCTCCTGTGCGAGATCAATAAAGGTCAATCTTCTAATCCTTGACCACTGTAAGGCGCTTTGTGCTACAATTTTGTATGAAAAGCGCCTTATAAATGTTTGATTGATTGATTGATTGATTAATTAAACTCATTGTTGGTTAAACGCGCTATTTTGAGTTTGCTAGTATTTTGTTCCTTCTACGCATCCGTAGGCAGCTCGAGCGGGCTTCAATCATTTATTTACAGTTTCTCAAAGTAAGCACTATTACTGGTTCATTGTTACTTTTTCCTTTCTCTGCACTTTTTTGAAATAAAAAAAATGGTGAGAAATACTTTGCAATGTGAGTTTAACTTTAGATTCGAACGGTCTTACTGCAAGATATCAATTTTAAACATGCAAAATAAATCACGATTAATCGCGATTAACTATGAAATTTCTGAGATTAGTTGCGATCAAGAAAATTAATCGTTTGACAGCCCTAATATATATATATATATATTCTTATTATTTTTGAACATATCCTAGATGAGATCTATGGTTATGCGGTGAGTCTCTCAGAGTGAGACTTCACACAGAAACATCATCGTGTGCAGCGACACGCTATTGGTTAAATACACGGAAGCAGCTCGAGTACAGAGAGGAGATAAGAAGAGCGCTATAATGTTCTGCGGTCTGGAAACAACATCGCCATAGCAAACGGTGGGATATGTAAACTTGAGATTGTGAGGGGTGAAAAGGAAAGGGCGACATTTAACACAACAAACCGATACGGCACCAGCCACGAGTCAGCTCACGCTGCAGGAGAGTTTGAAAAGGAGAGAAAAATGCCCCTTGACAGTGCGAAGGCCCAGGAGACCACGGCCAGGAGCACAAATGATCGAATGAGTGACCTACCATTCGCCTTTGTAGAGAACCCTGAATTTCTTCTGCTTATGGAGCACGTCGTACCTCGATTTGAAGTGCCATCTCGCCAATATTTCACCGAGAAAGCTCTGCAGCTCTTTATAAGAAGATTTCTGACAAACTACATGTCCTGTTATCAGATGTACCTCATGTTTTCGTTCACCACAGACATCTGGAGTTCATCCGTGACACCCCCGTTTAGGTTAGGTTCCAGGCGGGGGTTAGGTTCCAGAAATAACCCGCAATAAGCTAAATCCGCGAAGTAGGACAACTTTATATTTTACAATTATTCTCCATGTTTTAAGGCTGTAAACGCCTCACCACACACATTATACACTTTTCTCAGACTGGAATTAACGTTTTCTCACAATTCTCTCTCGTTAAAACACTCAAACTTTCATAGATTTTCAACAAAATGTATTAATAGTGACGCGTGGGGGAGACACGGCTCCGGGAGCCCCGCCGGACGCGCAAGGGGAGCGGAGACATGAGTCACTGGATCCGCAGGAAGCACCGCGCTCATCCAACGGCACTGCCACGTCCCGGGACGCGACGCGCACCAACCCCTTGGAGAAGTGCGCGACCCGTGCACCCCTCATCGTGGTCAAATCTGTGATAGAGCAGCACGACCGGCGCGAGGCCGCGCGTACACCGGGGCTGCGACCACGTCCTCTCAGCCCGAGCCACAAACCAGCCACACGAAACCAGCAAAGAGCGGCACGTGGTGGCTTAATCCTGGTCTAGACCTGGTCCAGTCCTGGTTTAGTCCAGGGCCAGTCCAGGTTTAGACCTGGTCTAGACCTGGTTTAGTCCACGTTTAGTCCTGGGTGTACAGTCTCTTAGCCAATCAGGATGCAGAACACAATGTTACACTATAAAAAAAATGTTACACTATAAAAAAATTTTAAAAAATGGGCGAAACAGCGAGGCCGCGAACAGTGAACCGCGATAGAGCGAGGGACCGCTGTACTCCAAATAATTCAAATACTCCAAATACTACTACTGCAGAATTAATGATGGGTATTTGTCTTTCAGGAGACTCGTTATGTTTTCCTCCCGGACCACGACAGAGACTATCTGCTCATGAAGGCAGCGGCCACACACTCCACAGTCCAGACGGGCCCTGAACGCAACATCGAGTAAGAAACACACACACACCTGGCCCTGAACGCAACACAACCACAGAGGAAAATATGAAAAAAATTCCAATGACATTTAAATTTAGTCCAGACCTGAAACTGATCTCTCAGGTTCTGTTCTGGTGTTCTGTTTCAGCCCGGCCGGGTTCTTTGGTTCCAACCTGACAAAAGAGGAACTCAAGATGTACCACCCAGACTTCATCCGATACCTCCGGAACAGGTGAGAACTTTACCTGGAACACCTGAGAAGATACAGAACACAGAACATCTCAGGAACAGGCGAGAGAACGTAGAGAACATGAAGCAGCTCAGAACTTATGGACCACAATATAAAGAACTTTACCTGTACCAGAACTGTTTAGTCCAGGTTTAGTCCCAGTCTGGTACAGGTTTAAGTTTAGGTTTGATCCAGGTTTAAAGGAGAATTAACGTTTTTTACAATCTGAGCCTTATTTTGGTAATAAAACAAGTTGTTTTACTCACCCATAGCACTTTGGTGTCATATGGAGCACTTCCAGAGATGTTTTAGTTTAGCGATATCCATAACGTGAGTTCTCGGGGCACATGTTTGCGGTCTCCAAATAACACAAACTTTATCAAATTTTCAAATTACAGAAGCTCAATGTCTTAGTCTACACTTTAGTTTGAGTCAAAAGTGCCTCTAATCCGAGATTTATCCATAGTTTGGAGTAGATGAGGAGGACAGTCGCATGTGCTCAGTCACAGCTGATTTCGCTCTCAGCTCTCGGGACCCAAACATGAAAGGCAAAGCTGTAAGACGTTTGGACCATCGTGTTTGCAGTACCCACTTCAGTCAGGACCATTTTTACCAGCAAAGGAAAAGAAAGAAGTCCAGCGGATTCAGCGCACGATTCTGAGAAGTAATGTGAAACCGATGGCTGTTCTCTGCTGCTCCTAAAACTGTCTCCGCTTCATTCTTTCCGTATCCATTCTGTCTCCTCATCCGTATACTCCTCTTCAGTCCTCAGTCCTCCATAAGTCCTCTTCAGCCTCAAAGTCCCAATCTTCTGCCATGTGTCGCTCGCAACAGAAAAGTTCTGAGCGTCACATGTGCACTGTCCTCCTCATCTACTCCAAACTATAGATAAATCTCGGATTAGAGGCACTTTTGACTCAAACTAAAGTGTAGACTAAGACATTGAGCTTCTGTAATTTGAAAAGTGCTAAAGTTTGTGTTATTTGGTGACTGCAACGTCGTGCCCCGAGCACTCACGTTAACGGATATCGCTAATCTAAAACATCTCCGGAAATGCTCCAAATGACACCAAAGTGCTATGGGTGAGTAAAACAACTTGTTTTATTACCGAAATAAGGCTCAGATTGTAAAAAAACATAAATTCTCCTTTAAGTCCAGGTTAACTCCAGGTGACCTCTTGTTAAACCTTCTCCTCTGCAGGTTCCTTCGATCGAACACTCTGAAAACCAAATACAAAGACATCTACAGACCCTCCACTGGAGCTGTGATGCTATTGGCTGCTTTGCACTCATGTGACCAGGTACTAGACCAGGACTAGACCAGGACTGGACCAGGACTGAAGCAGGACTAGACCAGGACTGAACCAGGACTGAACCAGGTACTAGACAAAGGACGAGACGAAAGACAAGACCAGGTATTAGACCCGGTCTGAACCCGGTCTCTTGTGTTCCAGGTGAGTGCGTACGGCTTCATGACTCCAGACTACAGGAAATATTCGGATCATTACTACGACAAAATGTTCGTCCCTGTCGGATTCTTCATAAACCACGACCTGCGTCTGGAGATGTTGCTATGGCAACAGCTGCACAAGGCCGGCCTCATACAACTGTACATGCGCCAAGACCCAGAACCTGGTCTGAATGAGGTCTAAACCTGGCCAAAATGAGGTCTAAACCAGGTCTAAATCAGGACTGTCAACAACACAATCTTTTAGCCCCAAGAACAAGGTCTATAATAGCCACTTTCAGACTGTCGGGCCAAAGCCGAGCCAACAGGGGCGTATCGGGGGCATATCGGGGCTAACCGCTTTCACACATCCAGGGCCAGGTGCTAACGGTGGCTACGGGCCAGGATCTTTGGGCTAATGGCCCGCGATTTCTGGCCCGAGCAAAATGATGGGCCAAGGTCGGGGCGGAGGTTGAGGCGGGGTCAACATATGGAAGCAAAATAAAGTGAAGATGGCCGAGTATTTAACCTGTACCTTCATTACTGACACAAAAAAAGTAAGAAGATGGATCGCCAGTTCTGGTCAGCTGAAGATGTCTATGCACAATTCAATTTCAATTCAATTTCTCTTTATTGTCACATATGCATATACATACAAGAATATATAGCCCAGATGAAATTGCTGTCCTCTCCCACCTCAGTGCAAACATTCAAGTGGGGGGGGGGCAGAGTTAAGTCTCCTGACAGCCTGGTGGAAGAAACTGTCCCTGAGCCTGCTGGTTCTAGCCAGGAGGCTCTGCAGTCTCCTCCCTGATGGCAGCAGGCTGAAGAGGCTGTGAGGTGGGTGGGTGGGGAGTCTCCTGCAATCCTGGTGGCTTTGCGGGTGAGGCGGGAGTGGTAAATGTCCAGTAGAGGGGTAGAGGGACACCGATGATCCTCTCAGCTGCTTTGACAATGCGCTGCAGAGTCTGTTTGCAGGACACGGTGCAAGAACCGTACCACACCGTGATGGAGCTGGTTAGGATACTCTGGATGGCGCACGTAGCCTCCTTAACAGCTTCTTTCTCTTCATCGAACTCCTCATCCTGTCTGCGTCGGAACATGATAATGAGCACGTGCAGAGGTTCCATAGCGTTCATTCTGAGTGTTGTAGTGTTCGTACTCAGAGGTATCGGCAGTAGTTGTTGGTCTGATACTTGGTCATACACAAATCGTCTTCTGTCATCGTGCGACTGAATCGCCCTCCTATCCTGTTTGGCTGTATCTGTGACGTTTCTGCAAATGAGGGCCTAACACAGAGAGGCTAAAACCCAACAGTGTGAACACAGTTCACACTGTTGGGCCCTAGAGGCCCGGCCTGGCCTGGCCCGACAGTCTGAAAGTGCTATTGAGGTCTAAACCAGGTCTAAACTAGGATTGAAGCAAAACTCAAAACTGAACAGGATCTAAATGATATCCAAGAACCAGGTCCGAAGGAAGTCTAGACTCGCAAACCTGGTCCAGAGTCCAAGTCCCAGTCCACGACCAAAGACCAAAAGAATGGCATAGTCCAGTCTGGGTCCAGTCCAGGTTTAGTCCATGTAGCATTTTGCCCGTTAGCTTCCTGTTTTTTTCCACTCCTTTAATTTATTATTTTATTTTATTTAAGTGTGACTTCACAAATCCTGCAGAAAGCCACTAAACCATTGGTTCTTAACCTTGTTGGAGGTACTGAACCCCACCAGTTTCATATGCACATTCACTGAACCCTTCTTTATTGAAAAATATATGTTTTCCTGGTGCACAAAATGAACCGTGCATTAACATCACTGAGTTCAAAGAACAAAACCAATACAACGCATAAACTCACAACAAATGACATACCTTTTCACAAAGACATGACCTTTTTTAATACTACCACAATGAAATGGTTTTAATTCTTAATTCTTCAATAATGAACTTATTGTATTCATGCTTTTTATTATTTTAACATTTTATCACACACCTATGAACTAATTTCCATCAGGCTACAATAATAATGAATATTTACTGCAATGCGACTTCTGCTGTTGTCTTTGAGAAACCAGTTCACAAATGCGGCTTTACGTTGGCAAGTGCCGCTCTCATGACATTTTCACAGCAAAGTCTGTTCCTTTTCTTCGTTTTCATGTCCAGCAACCTCAAAAAGGATTGCTCACAAAGATATGTTGTAACGCCTCTTGACCTCCACTGAACCCCTGAGACTCACCGAACCCCTAGAGTTCGATCGAACCCAGGTTAAGAACCACTGCACTAAACGTATGTCATTGTTCCTTTTGTTTGTTTTATTTTCAGTGTCAAAATAAAAATGTAAAAGTTTCACATGCTAACCGTGATGCTAACGGTGGCGCTAACCGTGATGCTAACGGCGGCGCTAACCGTGATGCTAACGGCGGCGCTAACCGTGATGCTAACGGCGGCGCTAACCGTGATGCTAACGGCGGCGCTAACCGTGATGCTAACGGCGGCGCT
>JAVJIX010000344.1:62500-82500 GCA_036785185.1 Paratrypauchen microcephalus
GACTAAACCAGGACTAAAGCAGAATTAAAACAGGACTAAACCAGGACTAAACCAGGACTAAAGCAGAACTAAACCAGGACTAAACCAGGACTAAACCAGGTCAAAACCAGGACTAAACCAGGATTAAACCAGGACTAAAGCAGAACTAAACCAGGACTAAACCAGGACTAAACCAGGACTAAAGGAGAACTAAACCAGGACTAAACCAGGACTAAACCAGGACTAAACCAGGACTAAACCAGGAGTAAACCACAACTAAACCACAGACACCCGGACACATCATAAGCTCCGAGAAACAAGCTCTTTAAGTTTTTTTAATTGAGTTTTCACACTGAAGAATGGAGCTGTGTGAATGAGACAATTATGATCCATTAAAACAGGAAATACACAGTAAAAAACCGCAGTGAAGCTTTACTGGAGGAAACCACAAAAGGCACTAAGACGTAAACGAGAAGAAGAATCAGAGTGTGAGAATATCTAAACACGACAAACTTCGAACTGGAGAACGCAAATGGTTTTTAAATGAAAACACATTAGGCTTAAAGGCCCAGAGCAGAACTAAGCCAGGACTAAACCAGGACTAACCCAGGACTAAACCAGGACTAACCCAGGACTAACCCAGGACTAAACCAGGACTAAACCAGGACTAACCCAGGACTAACCCAGGACTAAACCAGAACTAACCCAGGACTAACCCAGGACTAAACCAGGACTACACCAGGACTAAACCAGGACTAAACCAGATATAAACCAGGACTAACCCAGGACTAAACCAGGACTAACCCAGGACTAAACCAGGACTAAACCAGGACTAAACCAGGTCTAAACCAGAACTAACCCAGGACTAACACAGGACTAAACCAGGACTGAACCAGGAATAAACCAGGACTAAACCAGGACTAACCCAGGACTAACACAGGACTAACACAGGACTAAACCAGGACTAAACCAGGACTAACCCAGGACTAACACAGGACTAACACAGGACTAACACAGGACTAAACCAGGACTAAACCAGGACTAAATCAGAAATAAACCAGGACTAAACCAGGACTAACCCAGCACTTACCCAGGACTAAACCAAGACTAAACCAGGACTAACCCAGGACTAAACCAGGACTAAACCAGGACTGAACCAGAACTGAACCAGGACTAAACCAGGCCTGAACCAGAACTGAACCAGGACTAAACCAGGACGAAACCAGGACTAAAGCAGAACTAAACCAGGACTAAAGCAGAACTAAACCAGGACTAACCCAGGACTAAACCAAGACTAAACCAGGTCTAAACCAGGTATAAACCAGGACTAACCCAGGACTAAATCAGGACTAAACCAGGACTAACCCAGGACTAAACCAGGACTAACCAAGGACTAAACCACGACTAAACCATGACTAAACCAGATCTAAACCAGGACTAAACCAGGTCTTAGCCAGGTCTAAACCAGGTCTAAACCAGGTCTAAACTAGGACTAACCCAGGACTAAACCATGACTAAACCAGGACTAGCCCAGGACTAACCCAGGACTAACCCAGGACTAAACCAGGACAAAATCAGCACTAAACCAGGATTAAACCAGGACTAAAAAAGGACTAATCCAGGACTAAACCAGGTCTAAACCAGGTCTAAACTAGGACTAAACCAGGACTAAACCAGGACTAGCCCAGGACTAAACCAGGACTAACCCAGGACTAAACCAGGACTAAACAAGCACTAAACCAGGACTAAACTGGTTCTAAACCAGGACTAAACCAGATCTAAACCAGGACTAAACCAGAACTAAACCAGGTCTAAACCAGGACTAAACTGGACTGAACCAGGACTAAACCAGATCATCAAGAAGACTCCATCCAAAACGCAGAGGCAGTTTAAGCACAATGGAGACATTTTTCTGACATTGTGAGACATTCCAGATAAAAACAATAACATCTCCATGGAGAAAAGTGTTTGACGGACCCTCCACCAGAAAAATTACACAATGCAGCTTTAATTCTAATGATAAATAATAATAATAATAATACATTTTATTTATATCGCGCTTTTCAAGACACTCAAAGACGCTTCACAAATCATAAAAGAATAAAATATCACAAAATTTACAACATAAAGTCAAACATTTAAAATATCACAACATTTACAGTATAAAATCAAACATTAAAAGCAATTTTAAACAGGTGGGTTTTGAGTTCTTTTTTGAAGGTGTGGAGATCAGAGCAGTCACGGAGGGGTTTGGGCAGTGAGTTCCAGAGGGTGGGGGCAGCGATGGAGAAGGCTCTGTCCCCCCAGGTTCGGAGCTTGGTCCTACAGGGCAGGGACAGGAGGTTGGAGCTGGAGGAGCGGAGGGAGCGAGATGGAGTGTGGTGGTGGAGCAGGTCTGTGAGGTAAGGAGGGGCCAGGTTGTGAAGTGCTTTGAAAGTGATGAGAAGAATTTTGAAGTGGATGCGCTGAGGGACGGGGAGCCAGTGGAGCTTGTGGAGGACAGGGGTGATGTGTTCACGTGAGCGGGTGTGGGCGAGGAGCCGGGCAGCGGAGTTCTGAATGTACTGTAGTCTGTTGAGGGTTTTGGATGGTGTACCGTAGAGGATGCTATTGCAGTAGTCGATTCTGGATGTGATAAATGCGTGTATGAGAGTTTCAGCGGCAGAGAAGGTGAGTGATGGGCGGAGACGGGCTATGTTTTTGAGGTGAAAGAATGCAGTCCGGGTTATGAATTTGACGTGGGGTTCAAATGAAAGAGTGGGGTCGAGGAGCACACCGAGGTTACGGATGAGTGGGGATGGAGAGAGTGTGGTGTTGTCGAAGTGCAGGGTGAAGTGTTGTGAGGATTTGGTGAAGTTGAAGTCTGTTTTGTCGCTGTTTAGTTTAAGGAAGTTGTGGTTCATCCAGTTTTTGATGTCTGTTAGGCAGTGGGTGAGAGTGGAGTGGATGCTGGGGTTGATGGATGTTGTGGAGATGTAAAGTTGGATGTCGTCAGCGTAGCAGTGAAAGTGGAGACCGTGACGACGAATGATGTTGCCGAGGGGGAGGATGTAGAGAATGAAGAGGAGAGGACCAAGCACCGAACCTTGGGGGACTCCTTGCTGCAGGGGGGCTATGGAGGAGGAGCAATGGTTTATGTGTATGAACTGTTGCCGGTTTGTGAGGTAGGACTGGAGCCAGAAGAGAACGGAGCCGGTGATGTTGAGTGAGTTTTTGAGGCGGGACAGGAGGATGGAGTGGCTGATTGTGTCGAAGGGTGCAGTGAGGTCCAAGAGGATGAGGATGGAGAGGTGGCTGGAGTCGGAGGAGAGGAGGAGGTCGATAAACTCTGGTGGAAGCCGTCACATGCTCTTTAGATCCTTCGGTGGTTTCACTGCACACTAGGGCTGGTCCACAGGTAGAACATCACCCCCAGAAAGCAGAGGGCGCCGCTGAGGTAACAACACAGGAACACTTTGTGGATGGTCCTGGACTTCCTGGTCCAGAAGCCCACAGACTCGTCCTCAGTTTGGACCTGCAGGAGACGGTGCAGAACAGAGGTCATAACATGCTCCGAACCAGGTCTAAACCAGGTCTAAAGCAGGTCTAAACCAGGACTGAACCAGGTCTAAAGCAGAACTAAACGAGGACTAAACCAGGACTAAAGCAGAATTAAAACAGGACTAAACCAGGACTAAAGCAGAACTAAACCAGGACTAAACCAGGACTAAAGCAGAACTAAACCAGGACTAAACCACAAGTAAACCAGGACTAAACCAGGACTAAACCAGGACTAAACCAGGACTAAACCAGGTCTAAACCAGGACTGAACCAGGTCTAAACCAGGACTAAACCAGGACTAAACCAGGTCTAAACCAGGACTAAACCACAACTAAACCAGGACTAAACCAGGACTAAACCAGGTCTAAACCACAGACACCCGGACACATCATAAGCTCCGGGAAACGAGCTCTTTAAGTTTTTTTAATTGAGTTTTCACACTGAAGAATGGAGCTGTGTGAATGAGACAATTATGATCCATTAAAACAGGAAATAGACAGTAAAAAACCGCAGTGAAGCTTTACTGGAGGAAACCACAAAAGGCACTAAGACGTAAACGAGAAGAAGAATCAGAGTGTGAGAATATCTAAACACGACAAACTTCGAACTGGAGAACGCAAATGGGTTTTAAATGAAAACACATTAGGCTTAAAGGCCCAGAGCAGAACTAAGACCAGGACTAAACCAGGACTAACCCAGGACTAACACAGGACTAAACCAGGACTAAACCAGGACTAGCCCAGGACTAAACCAGGACTAACCCAGGACCAGGATTAAAACAGGTCTATGCCAGGACTAAACAAGCACTAAACCCGGACTAAACTGGTTCTAAACCAGGACTAAATCAGATCTAAACCAGGACTAAATCAGGACTAAACCAGGACTAAACCAGATCTAAACGAGGTCTAAACCAGGTCTAAACCAGGTCTAAACCAGGTCTAAACCAGGTCTAAGCCAGGTCTAAACTAGGACTAACCCAGGACTAAACCATGACTAAACCAGGACTAGCCCAGGACTAAACCAGGACTAACCCAGGACTAAACCAGGACAAAATCAGGACTAAACCAGGATTAAACCAGGTCTAAAAAAGGACTAATCCAGGACTAAACCAGGTCTAAACCAGGTCTAAACTAGGACTAACCCAGGACTAAACCAGGACTAAACCAGGACTAGCCCAGGACTAAACCAGGACTAACCCAGGACCAGGATTAAAACAGGTCTATGCCAGGACTAAACAAGCACTAAACCCGGACTAAACTGGTTCTAAACCAGGACTAAATCAGATCTAAACCAGGACTAAATCAGGACTAAACCAGGACTAAACCAGATCTAAACGAGGTCTAAGCCAGGTCTAAACCAGGTCTAAACCAGGACTAAAACAGATCTAAACCAGGACTAAAACAGGTCTAAACCAGGACTAAACCAGGTCTAAACCAGGATTAAAACAGGTCTAAGCCAGGACTAAACAAGCACTAAACCCGGACTAAACTGGTTCTAAACCAACACTAAACCAGATCTAAACCAGGACTAAATCAGGACTAAACCAGGACTAAACCAGATCTAAACGAGGTCTAAACCAGGTCTAAACCAGGTCTAAACCAGGTCTAAACCAGGACTAAAACAGATCTAAACCAGGACTAAAACAGGTCTAAACCAGAACTAAACCAGGTCTAAACCAGGACTAAACTGGACTGAACCAGGACTAAACCAGATCATCAAGAAGACTCCATCCAAAATGCAGAGGCAGTTTAAGCACAATGGAGACATTTTTCTGACATTGTGAGACATTCCAGATAAAAACAATAACATCTCCATGGAGAAAAGTGTTTGACGGACCCTCCACCAGAAAAATGACACAATGCAGCTTTAATTCTAACGATAAACTCTGGTGGAAGCCGTCACATGCTCTTTAGATCCTTCGGTGGTTTCACTGCACACTAGGGCTGGTCCACAGGTAGAACATCACCCCCAGAAAGCAGAGGGCGCCGCTGAGGTAACAACACAGGAACACTTTGTGGATGGTCCTGGACTTCCTGGTCCAGAAGCCCACAGACTCGTCCTCAGTTTGGACCTGCAGGAGACGGTGCAGAACAGAGGTCATAACATGCTCCGAACCAGGTCTAAACCAGGTCTAAAGCAGGTCTAAACCAGGACTGAACCAGGTCTAAAGCAGAACTAAACCAGGTCTAAACCAGGACTGAACCAGGTCTAAACCAGGACTGAACCAGGACTGAACCAGGTCTAAACCAGGACTGAACCAGGTCTAAACCAGGACTGAACCAGGACTGAACCAGGTCTAAACCAGGTCTTAACCAGGTCTAAAGCAGGTCTAAACCAAGACTGAACCAGGTCTAAACCAGGTCTAAACCAAGTCTAAACCAGGACTGAACCAGGACTGAACCAGGTCTAAACCAGGTCTAAACCAGGTCTAAACCAGAACTGAACCAGGTCTATACCAGGTCTAAGCCAGGTCTAAACCAGGTCCAAACCAGGTCTAAACCAGGACTGAACCAGGTCTAAACCAGGTCTAAACCAGAACTGAACCAAGTTTAAACCAGGTCTAAACCAGGTCTAAACCAGGTCTAAACCAGGTCTAAACCAGGACTGAACCAGGTCTAAACCAGGTCTAAACCAGGACTAAACCAGGTCTAAACCAGGACTAATCCAGGACTGAACCAGGTCTAAACCAGAACTGAACCAAGTCTAAACCAAGTCTAAACCAGAACTGAACCAAGTTTAAACCAGGTCTAAACCAGGACTGAACCAGGTCTAAACCAGGACTGAACCAGGTCTATACCAGGTCTAAGCCAGGTCTAAACCAGGTCTAAACCAGGACTGAACCAGGTCTAAACCAGGTCTAAACCAGATCTAAACCAGAACTGAACCAGGTCTGCTTTAGTCCTGGTTTAGAAATGGGATTTTTTAGTATCGATTCTTGCGACAAATGTTTAAGAATTAGTTTTAATATTGATTAGTGATTTTCAGCAACCCTAAGGCTGTGTTCATTTTGAAAAGAAATTTGATCCAGATAATACTTTTTAGTTAGTCAAATGTCAAAAGTCGGTGATTTCCAGATGTAACGTGTTCAAACCTCATGCTGTTCAGTTCGTTTCTGGTTTTCTCAGAGGCTCTGGGTCTGAAAAATCCACGTATTTGTAGAAAATCTCTGTATTTTTAGCCACAGTTTTAGTTGTTTCTCACCTTTTCTGCAGTGACGCCCAGAGGATCCTCCGCCTGGGTCAGACTGATCACACCTGGAACAAAAGCAGCTCAGACACAAGCTCCAGACATAAACTTTAGAGGTATGTGTTTATCGTTTCCATAGCAACTTAAGAATAGCCATTAAACTGCAGTTATATCTCCGTATTTCTACAGTATTTGAACAGGACAGATGTTCAGTTTGAGCAGCTCCTGAGGTCAAAATAACCTGAACCAGGACTAAACCAGGTCTAAACCAGGACTAAACCAGGTCTAAACTAGGTCTAAACCAGGACTAAACCAGCACTAAACTAGGTCTAAACCAGGACTAAACCAGGTCTAAACTAGGTCTAAACCAGGACAAAACCAGGTCTAAACTAGGTCTAAACCAGGACTAAACCAGGTCTAAACCAGGCCTAAACCAGGACTAAACCAGGACTAAACCAGGTCTAAACCAGGACTAAACAACACTAAACCAGGACTAAACCAGCTCTAAACCAGGACTAAACCAGGTCTAAACCAGGTCTAAATCAGAACTAAACCAGGACTAAACCAGGACTAAACCAGGACTAACCCAGGACTAAACCAGGTCTAAACCAGGACTAAATCAGACACAAGATCCAGACATAAACTTTAGAGGTATGCATTTATCGTTTCCATAGCAACTTAAGAACAGCCATTAAACTGCAGTTATATCTCCGTATTTCTACAGATGTTCAGTTTGAGCAGCTCCTGAGGTCAAAATAACCTAAACCAGGACTAAACCAGGACTAAACCAGAACTAAACCAGGTCTAAACCAGGACTAAAACAGGTCTAAACCAGGACTAAATCAGGACTAAACCAGGACTAAACCAGATCTAAACTAGGATAAAACCAGGTCTAAACTGGGACTGAATCAGTACTAAACCAGGACTAAACCGGCTCTAAACCAAGACTAAACCAGTTGTTGTAGCTTTACCATCACAGCCCCTCTGGTGTCAAGAGTCATGAAAAGGTCTTATAAACTCATGGTGAATAATTAGGAACTTTGGACGACTGCAAACTGTTTAAAATGAACGAGTTCTGTTTTCCACATTTTGCCATCCATTCATCCATGTTCTTCCTCTTATCTGGGGCTGGGTGGCCGGGGCAACAGTCTAAGCAGGGACTCCCAGACCTCCTTCACCTGGGCCTCCTCCCGGTGAGATGTGCCCGCACCTTCCGAGAGAGTCGTCCAGGAGGCGTCCAGAACAGACGCCCGTGCCACCTTAGCTCTACTCTGACCAGACCAGGTCTAAACTGGGACTAAACCAGGTCTAAACTGGGACTAAACCAGGTCTAAACCAGGACTAAACCAGAACTGAACGAGGACTAAACCAGGATTAAACCAGGACTAAACCAGGTCTGAACTGGGTCTAAACTAGAACTGAACGAGGACTAAATCAGGACTAAACCAGGTCTAAACTGGGACTAAACCAGAACTGAAGGAGGACTAAACCAGAATTAGACCAGGTCTAAACTGGGCCTAAACCAGGTTTAAACTGGGACTGAACCAGGTTTAAAACAGGTATAAACTGGGATTAAACCAGGACTGAACCAGGTCTACTCCTCACTCTATCTCTAAGGGAGCGTCCAGTCACTCTGTGGAGGAAACTCATTTTGGCCGCTTGTATCGGCGATCTCGTCCTTTCGGTCATTACCCAGAGCTCATGACCATAGGTGAGGGGAGGAACGTAGATCGACGGTAAATCGAGAACTTTGCCTTTCGGCTCAGCTCCCTCTTCACCACAACGGTCCAGTACAGCGACCGCATCACTGCCGACGCCGCACCGATCCACCTGTCAATCTCACGCTCCATCCTCTCCTCACTCGAGAACAAGACCCCGAGATACTTGAACTCCTCCACCCAAGAAAAGGACTCCCCACCCACCCGGAAAGGGCAAAACACCTTTTGCCACACCAACTATTGCCCCAAGGAGTGCAAAGCAGTTTATACAGAGGCGCAGGACCAAATTTGGAACACATTACCTGCTTGTGTCAGGAACTGTGGGTCCTCCTCAGCCTTCAAGAACACTGAAACATTGGAACACATTACCTGCTTGTGTCAGGAACTGTGGGTCCTCCTCAGCCTTCAAGAACACTATGAAACATTGGAACACATTACCTGCTCGTGTCAGGAACTGTGGGTCCTCCTCAACGTTCAAGAACACTCTGAAACATTGGAACACATTACCTGCTCGTGTCAGGAACTGTGGGTCCTCCTCAACCTTCAAGAACACTCTGAAACATTGGAACACATTACCTGCTCGTATCAGGAACTGTGGGTCCTTCAACCTTCAAGAACACTGAAACATTGGAACACATTACCTGCTCGTGTCAGGAACTGTGGGTCCTTCTCGACCTTCAAGAACACTCTGAAACATTGGAACACATTACCTGCTCGTGTCAGGAACTGTGGGTCCTTCAACCTTCAAGAACACTCTGAAACATTGGAACACATTACCTGCTCATGTCAAGAACTGTGGGTCCTTCAACCTTCAAGAACACTATGAAACATTGGAACACATTACCTGCTCGTGTCAGGAACTGTGGGTCCTTCAACCTTCAAGAACACTATGAAACATTGAAACACATTACCTGCTTGTGTCAGGAACTGTGGGTCCTTCTTGACCTTCAAGAACACTCTGAAACATTGGAACACATTACCTGCTCATGTCAGGAACTGTGGGTTCTCCTCGACCTTCAAGAACACTCTGAAACATTGGAACACATTACCTGCTCGTGTCAGGAACTGTGGGTCCTTCTCGACCTTCAAGAACACTCTGAAACATTGGAACACATTACCTGCTTGTGTCAGGAACTGTGGGTCCTTCTCGACCTTCAAGAACACGTTGAAACATTGGTTGAAACATAATCAAACATGCTCTCACAGGTAGATGTTCTTCTTCTCGGGGCCTCTTAAACTCAGAGAATGGTCTGTTGTGGTGAACTTGCTGCACTTCTGTCTCTTCTGTGTGTTCCTCTAAATGTTCTTCTGTTCTCACCTGCCTTAGGACAACGGATGTAAAGTAGATATTGTGCTAATTCCGGCGTATTTACATTGATGCTGTTTGTAGTCATGTTGTTTCGTGGTCCAGTGCTACTTCTCTGCACCCAAAGACCCATCCGTGTCTTTGGAGCTAATGCAGATCATGCTGAAGGCCACTGGTGACCTGTGGGATGAGTTTAAGATGCCACCCGCAATTGAAAGAGCACCTGTGGAAGCACGAAACCCTGCCTTCGGTGAGGCTCTGGCCAGAAACCTGAGGAGGTGGCACAGAGTCCAGTGCCCAGGCGAGTTCTTCTGGACAGTCTTAGATTGGTTTTCCTCTTATTTGAGTGACAGATCCTTTTCTGTTTTTATTTGGCGGCACGGTGGTTGAGTGGGTAGCACTCATGCTTCACAGCCAGAAGGTTCCGGGTTCGGTCGCCCAGGCCTTTCTGTGTGGAGTTTGCATGTTCTCCCCGTGTCTGGGTGGGTTTCCTCCGGGCACTCCGGTTTCCCCCATCAACCCAAAACATGCACCATAGGTAAAAGCCTCCAGCTGAGGTCCTGACCAAACCGAAGCAAGAAGATCATGGAGATAGTCCTCGGGAAACAGAGATGGACAGACTAAAAACCCTTCTGCAGTGTTTCTCTTCTATCAAAAACTGGCTTGCTGAAAACTTCTTGCAACTTAATGATGGGAAAACAGAAACTTTTATTTTGGCTCCAGATGACAAAATTCCTCTAATTAAGGATCGCCTTGGTTCACTGAGCCCCTCAGTCCAATCTAGCATGAGAAACCTTGGAGTGCTGTTCGATAAATCAATGTCTTTGGAGGGTCACTGCAGCCAAGTGGTTAAAAACTGTTTTTACCATTTACAGAACATCACTAAACTGAGACCAATTTTATCAAATGTTGATCTTGAGAAGATTGTTCACTCTTTTATTTCATCTCGTTTAGATTTTTGTAATTCTCTTTTTACTTGTTTTAGTGCATCTGCACTTAAAGGGATATGCCACCCCCAGGTCAAATTTGGGCATCTCCCCACAGTCCAGAGACTAAAATAAGTGGTGGAAAGCATTTTCCTGCTCACCCAGCCATTGTCCGAGTCTGTCGCCACTGACCGCCGCGGTATCTGCAGCTCCTCCGCCTTAGACTGGAGTCTAACGTCGCCAGAGAAAGATTTCGGCCAAAAGGAATTAATTTGCTCGATGCGTTTCCCAATTACTTTCTGTGTAGTGCGCATTCATATCGAGTGCAAATAAATGTGCAAATCAACACGGAGAGCTTGACTTGGTCATTTTGGGTGGGAACTATTTTCCAGTGCGTAAGAATACAGCCGTATCACGCAGCACGCTGCCAGGGGAATCCCTGTTACGCACCAGGAAGGGAGTTCCCCTGTTGCACAGCGTGGTGCGTGATTCGGCTTTATTCTTCCGCACTGGAAAATAGTTCCCACCCAAAATGACCAAGTCAAGCTCTCCGTGTTGATTTGCACATTTATTTGCACTCGATATGAATGCGCACTACACACAAAGTAATTGGGAAACGCATCGAGCAAATTAATTCCTTTTGGCCGAAATCTTTCTCTGGTGACGTTAGACTCCAGTCTAAGGCGGAGGAGCTGCAGATACCGCGGCGGTCAGTGGCGACAGACTCGGACAATGGCTGGGTGAGCAGGAAAACGCTTTCCACCACTTATTTTAGTCTCTGGACTGTGGGGAGATGCCCAAATTTGACCTGGGGGTGGCATATCCCTTTAAGCGGCTGTAGAAAATGCAGCTGCGAGGTTTTTATCAGGAGCAAACAGGAGAACACACATCACTCCAATTTTATCTTCACTGCACTGGCTTCCTCTTAAATTCCGTGTTGATTTTAAAATTATGGTTTGAACTTATAGAGCTTTAAATGGCCAGGCACCCTGCTGCATCAGTGACTTACTCCTCTGGTCCTCTGGTTAGGGCCTCCTGATGGTCCCAAAGACCTGCTTTAAAACACGGGGGGACCGGTCCTTTCAGGCTGTGGCCCCCAAATTATGGAATGCCCTGCCTTTACCTGCGTGAAGTTGGCCCCCCATCAAACGCACACCTACACAAAAACTATGTCAATCGTTTGTGCTTCGTTTGTGCTGTTTTGTGCTACAAAAAGTTTTGTTTGTGCTGCTTTAGTTTTTGAGATATTAACGGTTCTTTTATGGGGTCAGCCAGCCCCCCCCCCCTCAAAAACTAAAGCAGCACAAACAAAACTTTTTGCAGCACAAAACAGCACAAACGAAGCACAAACGATTGATATAGTTTTTGTGTAGGTGTGTGCAACTTCACACAGGTCCTGCATTTACCCAAACATGCTCCAGGTAAAATCCTCCAGCTTAGGGCCTGACCAAGACCAAATAACAAAATCATGGGGATGGTCCCCGGGTCAAATATAGAAACAACTTCTCCTGTGCGAGATCAATAATGGTCAATCTTCTAATCCTTAACCACTGTAAGGCACTTTGTGCTATAATTTTGTATGAAAAGCGCTTTATAAATATTGTTTGATTGATTGATTGATTTAGCCCTCCGTGAGGCAGACTCTATTGACTCTTTTAAAAAGCAGCTGAAGACACTGCTTTTTAGACAAGCTTTTAATTGACTGTGTTATTTATTTGATTATATATATGTTGTATATTGCACTCTGTAAAGCACTTTGTGATTTTATCTGTGTGCTATATAAATAAAGGCTTACTTACTTACGTTCCTCTGTGCTGAAAAAGCTCAGAAGCTGGACCACAAAGAAACTAGGACTCCAGAGGACGGAGAGGTTCTAGGGTGTTGTTCCACTGGGCCTTACCTTGTTCGGTCAGGTTATTACTGAACTAAATCATGTGGAGTTCCTTTAGCAGTTACCTCTGAGCGTCCTGCAGGGGGCGCTCTGGTCCTGGTCGAGTTTCTGGTCTTTGTTGATCAGATGCAGGATGATGATGGACTCCAGGAGGCTGAGGAGCATCAGAGAGAAGATCCCAATGCAGTAGACCTCTGGAACAGAAGGAAACAAACATTTAAACACAGACGCCAGATCCACCACCGAGGATTCCGCGGCGCTCACCGATCAGGGGGATTCGGTTGGACGAAGACGGTAAAATGTCGTTGAGCAGAAGTAGCATCACGGTGACGGCGAGCAGGACGGTGATCTTAAAGCCGAGCTTCTCTCCTCCGGTGTCGGACATCAGGAACGAAGCAAAGTCCAAGAAGAGGAAGAACAGCACCGGGACGATGAAGTTAAGGATGTACAAGTTTGCCCTGCGCTCCATCAGGATCTGAGGAGGAGAGGAGAGAGGAGAGAGGAGAGGAGAGGAGAGAGGAGAGGAGAGAGGAGAGGAGAGAGGAGAGGAGAGAGGGAGGAAAGAGGAGAGAGGAGAGGAGAGAGGGAGCAGAGGAGAGGAGAAGAGGGAGGAGGAGAGGAGGAGAGAGGGAGGAGAGAGGGAGGAGAGAGGAGAGAGGAGAGAGGGAGCAGAGGAGAGGAGGAGAGGGAGGAGAGAGGGAGGAGAGGAAAAGATATAAATATAGTTTTAAAGTTTGTTAAACTGAAATAATCTAAACCTGAACATCACCAGGTTCTTTACTGCAGATTTAACTGTGTTATTGTCCTTTATTAGCATTAGCATTAGCATTAGCATTAGCATTAGCATTAGCATTAGCGCACACAGGGTTAGGGTTAGATCAGAGATGTTTTCTGTGTTTAACACTGACGGTCTCTCCACACTCAGCTCCCGTCACTGTGGCTGTCAGGAGTCTCCACAAAAACCTCATCCTGATCACATCACAGCGGGAATGGTTTGACTTAGTGTTCAGAACTAGTGTGTCGTCATGGTTACTCACTGTGTAGGTGTCTGTCGTCATGGTTACTCATGGTGTAGATGTCTGTCATCATGGTTACTCACGGTGTAGGTGTCTGTCGTCATGGTTACTCACGTGTAGGCGGCTGTCGTCATGGTTACTCACGGTGTAGGTGTCTGTCGTCATGGTTACTCATGGTGTAGGTGTCTGTCGTCATGGTTACTCATGGTATAGATGTCTGTCGTCATGGTTACTCACGGTGTAGGTGTCTGTCGTCATGGTTACTCATGGTGTAGATGTCTGTCGTCATGGTTACTCACGGTGTAGGCGGCTGTCGTCATGGTTACTCACGTGTAGGCGGCTGTCGTCATGGTTACTCACGTGTAGGCGGCTGTCGTCATGGTTACTCACGGTGTAGGTGTCTGTCGTCATGGTTACTCATGGTGTAGGTGTCTGTCGTCATGGTTACTCATGGTATAGATGTCTGTCGTCATGGTTACTCACGGTGTAGGTGTCTGTCGTCATGGTTACTCACGGTGTAGGCGGCTGTCGTCATGATTACTCACGGTGTAGGTGTCTGTCGTCATGGTTACTCATGGTGTAGGTGTCTGTCGTCATGATTACTCACGGTGTAGGTGTCTGTCGTCATGGTTACTCACGGTGTAGGCGGCTGTCGTCATGATTACTCACGGTGTAGGTGTCTGTCGTCATGGTTACTCATGGTGTAGGTGTCTGTCGTCATGATTACTCACGGTGTAGGCGGCTGTCGTCATGGTTACTCACGGTGTAGGTGTCTCTCGTCATGGTTACTCATGGTGTAGATGTCTGTGTTCATGGTTACTCACGGTGTAGGCGGCTGTCGTCATGGTTACTCACGGTGTAGGTGTCTGTCGTCATGGTTACTCACGGTGTAGGTGATCATTTCCTGCGGGTAGTCGAACGGGGACACAGTGGACTTGGTGACGGTGATGTTGATGAAAGTCCACTCGTACTGAGTCCTCATCACATCCTGGGACCACTGCGTCATTTCGCTCGAGTTATAAGACGACAGACGGATCTGTGTGTCTGAAAAACGATCCAGCACAGAACCTACTGTTTGAGTTTTCAGTGATGTTATAAATGCTGTTATAAAGGTAAAAACAGGAGGTCTGATTGTACAGTGGTCCCTTGCTCTATCGCGGTTCACTATTCGCGGCCTCGTTGTTTCGCGGATTTTTTTGTTTGTTTGAAAATGTTAATACCAGTCTGAGAAAAGTGTATAATGTGTGTGGTGAGGCGTTTACAGCCTTAAAACATGGAGAATAATTGTAAAATATAAAGTTGTCCTACTTCGCGGATTTCACTTATTACGGGTTATTTCTGGAACCTAACGATAAACGAGGGACCACTGTACACGTTAATTTAGTCAAAAACAATATTGTTTTATTATCGTCGCCTGCAAGCCTCAGTCCCTCCTTTTCCTGACACCCAGAGATCAGTGGGAGCCATTCCAGATCGCTATAACAGAGCTCACCTCATTAGCCTGGTCAGATCAATCAGGCTCTTCTTTCTGGACTTCCTGGATGACCACTCAATAGTCCGAGGAACTTTTTCAACTCTGGTTCATTTAAAGAGGACATTTTGAGCTATTTTCTGGTCTGTAATAATGTCGTTTCCTCATCACAGACAGACCAGGAGTTGTGTTTTGTTTCATTCACACATGTTTAACTCACAAACCCTGAAGATTTAGGCTGAGATCTTCTCTCGAACTGAAAACACTCTGTTCCACCTTGTCATCATGTGGTGATACATGAAGTGCTCCACTGTGTTTTTAAACTCCACACACTTTCACTAGAATCATTTATCTTGTATGCCTGTGTCCTCACCCTTCAGCAGCACCGATCTGAAGGACAGGTTGCACCTTTGAGAGTCGAAGGGGAACTTGTAGACGCGCATCCGGCAGGTGCTGACGATCACCTGGTCGTTCTTATAGAGCACTGTGCCGTTGTAGTAAATCAGGAGGTATGGACTTGGGGTGGACTTGTCCTTCTCAGTCCTGGAGCAACAAGAAGAGACCGAAAATCACCACAGTAACAGCACACATCTGACACACAGCAGTGATTTCACTCTGGGGGAGTGTTTCTGTATGTCAGGGGTGCCCAACCAGTCGATCACGATCTACCAGTCGATTGCAGGCAGAGTGTCAGTCGATCGTGTATGGCTACGTTCAGACTGCAGGGCTTAATGCTCAATTCCGAAATCCAATTTTTTTGCGAGGCCGTTCACATTTCCAATTAAATACGACTTGTATGAGATCTCCAGTGTGAGCTTGAAACGCCCCAAAAGTGTCCCGCATGCGCCTTGGAGGACACGACGAGGTCACGTGCAGCGAGCGTGCTCATTGTTTACGGAAGTCGCCTTAAGTTGCTGTCGTACCAGAGCCAGAACATGTACAGCTTATTTGTTTTAAGGAGGAGACGGAGAAAAGGAAAGGACGAGGTTTTTGGCCATGGCGTTTTGTGGGGCAGTGGCAGCAACGTTTGTAGAAATGAACGTGTTGGTGCGGAGTGACACGGAGTTCATACTATTTTTGCATGACGGGAAGAACATTTGTGTACATTTGTGAGCGCCTACTTGTACCACTCTCGCTGGAGGAAACAGGTCCAGGTCGGATGAACGCGACCTGGACGTTCAGACTGAAGTCGCATGCCAAAAGATCAGATATGTATCGGTTTTAGGACCACATATCTTGGGCTACGTTCACACTGCAGCCTGAAGTGACCCAAATCCAATTTTTTCGCCCCTATGCGAATTTAATAATAATCTCACTCCAAAAGCCCATATTTGCCATATTTACCAACAGGTCATTCTAAAATGATCTACAATACCCCCCAGACCCTTCCCTCTCTTGGTAGATCTTGGCACAAAATCAACCTCAAAAGTAGATCCCGATTAAAAAAAGGTTGAGCACCCCTGCTGTATGTATATTTATGGTGGAATGTTCAGTAGTTATCTGCCTGAAGGGAGGAGCTAACTGCACTGAAACCACTCTGAAACAAATCCACCTACTTATTTATTGTTTCTATTTGTAACTCGGCCTTTTGAACTGCACTGAGTGAGGACTGTGCCTGGGTCGTATTAGCAGGATCATTCAGGCCCCTGATGGTTGCTCTCACACCTGAGATAAAAGATGTCTGAGCCCTCCATTTCAATAAAGGGTTGTCTTTCCTAACAAAAACAGCCTCTTTAACTCCCTTCTCAAACCTCACTATCCTCAAAGAAGTGGTAAAGGGAGAAATTCAATTTGTCAACTGGACAAAGTTTATTTGGTGGAAGACGTTTCGCAGCTCATCCAAGCGGTGAAGTAGTATAAACTTTATCCAGTTGACAAATTGAATTTCTCCCTTTACCATGGACGACTGAGAGATTCTTCACACATCTCAAAGGAGTGGTTAGTGGCTTTAAGGTCGTATTCACACCAGGAAAGTCCGATAGTTCACTTGCTTTGGTCCGGACCAAATTTTAATTATTATTATTATTATTTTTTGTGCGGTTTGCTTTCACACTGCAGTTTTTCCCCAAGTGAACCAACATCTATAAACAAAACCACATGTGCTGAGGTCGCTCAGCCATTGGACAGAAATGAGCCGTGTCCAAACACCGTGTCCAAACGCGGAAGGAGGAGAATAATGGCGTTACGTGCTGTTTTCAATCTAGCCTTAGCGATATGGTTTGCTCAGTTTTTCAGTTCGCACAAATGTTTGAGCAGCATCGTGAGGTTTACACTATTTTACAATAAATTTCCAAACGACGAAGACACAGGGCAAGACGGCTACGGAGGACAGCGCTCATGTGGGCATCAAGTTCTGACTCTTCATGCAAAACGTAAGTAAGCCTTGTAAGTTTAGTTTCGTTTAGTTTCGTAAGCCTCGGTTTCCCATAATGCTCGACATACGACGGGAGCTCGTTAAGTACAAAAAGCCAACTTGTGTCGGATCGAGTCCGGTCTGCATTCTCACCTCAAACGAATCGCACCAGGATTCGAATGAAACTGTGCCGAGACCGAGCTTTTTAGGTGGTCTCAGTTCGCTTGTTTGCTCCGGATCGAGATTTTTGGTTTTTATTCACACCAGCCCAAAAAGTCAGAATCAAAGGAGCAAATTAACTCTGGTTTGTTTTAAACGAACCAAACAAGGCAGGTGTGAAAACAACCTAAGACGTAGATGTACAGTAGACTGAGGTCCCGTGCTGCTCGTCTGTCTGTGTTGGTGCATCCTCATATGATGGAACTCAAAGACTTTTCTAGCAGCAAATCAAAACCAAAAAAAATGTCTGACAAAAAAACTCAGAAACAGAAAAGTCCCCGATCCAGGCCCTGTTGAAGTTCACTGAGGAACACCAGGTAGAGGTACAGGTGGAGACCACAACGGTGTCTGGAGCCACCAAAGAGGAGGCCTTAGACAGAGCTACAGGTCACCAGAACAGGTCCAGAACTAGAGGAGAGAGGCCAGGGAGAGGAGGGCCTGACTGAGGAGGAGGAGGAGGAAGAGGAGGAGAATGGAGATGACACTGTCCGCTACCTCCTAAAGAGCACTGTCCACCTCCCTTGGGGCATAACTTGCTCTCTGCAGGAGCTGGGTTCAGCTCAAGCCCAAATAGTCCCCAAGATAACTCCTCTCCCCATCACCTTCACCACCAACTTTCTCCACCATGATGAGATTTTTGGGTGCAGCCTTGTGCTCTATATTTACAAGAAGACCGAGGAAGACCCCTGGATGGAAGAGCAGAGACAAAACAAGAAAAGCCACTGTTTCATGGTCCAGCTACTTTTCTACACCCAAAGACCCGTCCGTGTCTTTGGAGCTGTTGGAGAAGATCATGCTGAAGGCCACTGACAACCTGTGGAATGAGTTTAAGTTGCCACTTGCAATGGAAAGAGCAACTGTGGAAGCACAAAACCCCGCCTTCAGTGAGGCTCTGGCCAGAAACTTGAGGAGGTGGTACAGAGTTCAAGCCCATTTAAATGATACCAGCATTCAGGCGAGTTCTTCTGGATGTTCCTCTGTGCTGCAAAGGCTCAGAAGCTGGACCACAAAGAAACTAGGACTCCACAGGATGGAGAGGCGAGGAGACTAGTGTCTTGTTCCACTGGGCCTTACCTTGTTCGGTCAGGCCTAAAGTTGGCTGGTTTACACCAGACCATATCACAAGTGAGATATGGTCTGGAAGCCACCTTCGAAATATCTCGTAGCGGAGGTGTGATTTACGATCGCCAACGGCCATTTATTGGACGTTACAAATGTCTATAATTTGGCGTATACGTAGCCCATAGCCAATCATGTCAGTTGTCAGTTCAAACTACAAGTTTCCATTTGTCACGTAGTACACGTCACCGTCTTGCCACCCCTCCCCGCTCTCTGATTGGCTCCCAGAATCGGGAGAGCTCGATTGCCATAGTTGCCAGGCTGTCTTTCAGATTGGAACGAACGAAAACAGCCTGGGATTTCCCAGGTTAAGCCTAAAGCAGGTGTAGTCCAGGAATCAGTAAGTCTGTCCCGGTTTAGTTTTTTTCAGATTTCTGATAGCTGGACATCTGTTGATTGGCCTGGGATTGTCCATAATCTATCGCAAAATTTGCAAGCTGGCAGCAAGTAAAGAGTCCCCCAAGCTGTCTGCAGCAATTTCGAGCCACTGTGAGGCCGTGGGAGTTCTCGTGAAAGGATTACATCAGAAAGTGGTACAGGTTGAGGACCTTTTGGAAGGATTTCAACCGAAGGAAACATTTCGACGTTTGGATATCATCACGGGCATGGTTACAGAACTGTGTAAAGCCAACGCAGCGCAGTCTGTGCGCCAAGAGGAACTAATGAGATCTCTCATGAATCTTCATGGCGATATGAAGATGGGGGTCTGGCAAAACCCAAGCTCAATCTAAATTGTTCACCTGGGTCTCTAAAAATGTATTGCTAATGCTAAATTAATCCCTTTGCAAATTATGTCTCCCTGTGAAAAATCTGTCTCCAACAGTTATCTGTGTTTTGACTTCGCCTCCCTGCAAGAACACTCCAAGGCCACAGATGTGGCTTGTTATTATGAACTCTACATAAACAGTGGCACACACTATTTGGACTATTCACACTGACACTGACATGATTAAGCAAACATTTCCCTGTCTTTTTATAAAGGTCTGCTCCCTGCTCTCGGTTTTCAATCAATCTCATTGATTTCCAATCTGACCCCCACCTTCCTTATTGTTGCCAAAGAAAAAGATCACCATATGTTATCTTTCCAATTGTTGTTTCTGTCATTACGTGTTGTAAAATTGTCATTTGCATCTTTTTTTCCCCCCACTCTGTTGTAACCAAGTTGGCGCCGCGAATGGCAACCCTGGTGCTTAGGAGTGTCTGTCCGCTCTAGGTATCGAAGCAAGTTCCTAATGTTGTGAACCTGTTCACTCATATGGCAATAAAAACCTTCCTG
>JAVJIX010000344.1:90000-230000 GCA_036785185.1 Paratrypauchen microcephalus
CGCACGACACACGAGTGTTTGCCAATGCAAAGGTAAACGCGTATTTCAAAACTGGAAAGATCCCATCAATGAAAAGGCAGATAGTGGACAATGAGGAGCCCATACCAATTTGAGTGTGTTGTGTGCTGTAAATAAAGAAAAGAGCAACCATTTCTTGTCTTTTTTATTGAATGAAAATTTACCTTTTACAAACAGGCACATGCAGTATAACACACAAAAATATATGAACGCATTTCTGTTTTCTTTACACAAATTCACACAACTAAATAGCTGCCCGTTGGTGATGGTCCCGGTTGTATATTCTCGGCGAAAAGCCAACATAATCTCCAAGTATGTTTAACATTCCCGTATTAAGATCCAAACAAGCATTTTGCCTAAATAACACGACCAATGTTAACGAGAGTTCTGCTTGTTAATGTCTATCTAATAAAACGATAGCAAGTAATACTAACTATCGATTTATAGGCAAAAACTCTGCTCACGCAGCTCAAACCTTCGTTCTGTGGCGTCTGTCTATGTTAGGGACCCTCAACAAATGATCTTCACATTAATGGAGGGAGTCATGGCTACATTGGTGGAGCAGGGGGACGAAATAATTTCGCGTTTGTTGACGGTCCCTAAAGTACACGTGTTTGCTTGTTTACGAAAGAGAAAGGACTTTCTGTGCATGTGCTCTTTGTAGTCTTGCGTTTCCGGCGGCTCTGGCTGTTTCCTGTTTACAGAGCCACATATCGGTGTGACATATGTACTACATCGTTTTCACTCAGCGCTCCGAGCTCATCTGGACTCGAATATTTACTGATCCAACACGCGTGTGGACGTGACTTTTTTTCACCCCGCATAAAAAAAAAAACAGGATCGTTGTCGTGCGGACAGGGCCTCAATAGTCCTGTACCGCTTCCCTGATGGGAGAGGTACAAACAGTCCATTGCCGGGGTGGGTGAGGTCAGTCGCTATGCGTCTGGCCTTCTGCTGAACCCGGGACCTGTAGACCGAGTCCAGGTCTGGCAGACGACAGCCCACTATCCCCTGTGCAGTCCTCACCACCCGGGCCTTTTTGTTCTGTGTGGTGCAGCTGCCATACCACACCGTCAACCTGAGAGACAGGATGCTCTCAATAGTGGCTCTGTAAAAGTTCAGCAGAAGGTGGGAGGAGAGTCCAGAGCGCTTCAGCTTCCTGAGGAAGAAGAGACGCTGTTGGGCCTTCTTCACCAGGTGTGAAGTATTAGCAGTCCACGAGAGGTCAGAGGAGATGTGAATGTCCAGGAACTTTATGCTGTCGACACGCTCCCCTGTATGCAGAGAGGAGCGTGTTCAGTCCTCCTGGACCTCCTGTAGTCCATGATCACCTCCCGTGTCTTGCTGGTGCTCAAGATGAGGTTGTTCCTTGAACACCGCTGTGTAAGGCTCTGGACCTCCTCTCTGTAGTGGGTCTCATTGTTGTTGGATATGAGACCTACTATGGTGGTGTCGTCCGCGAACTTCTCAACCATGTTTGTGGGGTGGATGGCAGAGCAGTCGTGTGTGAATAGGGTGAAGAGTGCAAGGCTGAGCACACAGCCCTGCGGTGTTCCTGTGTTGAGGATCAGTGATGCAGATGTGAGTTCCCCCATCCTCACCACCTGAGGCCTGTTGGTGAGGAAGTCACTGATCCTGGAGCAGAGTGATGCTGACAGACCTAGGCTGTAGAGCTTCAGGGCCAGCACGTCTGGGAGAACGGTGTTAAATGCTAAAGTGAAGTCCACAAACAGCATCCTGACGTAGGTGTTAGGACGCTGCAGGTGAGTCAGGGCCGTGTGGAGTGTTAGCGAGACCGCATCCTCCGTGGAGCGGTTCTCTCTGTAGGCGAACTGTAGGCTGTCCAGGCCCACAGGGATGACGTCCTTGATGTGTCTCAGGAGGATCCGCTCGAAACACTTCATGATCACCGTGGTCAGTGTGACCGGACGGTAGTCACTGAGGCAGGTGATTGTTGTTTTTTTAGGCACAGGCACAATGATGGAGGACTTCAGGCAGGCCGGGCCCATGGAGAGTTGTAGGGACAGGTTGAAGATTTCCAAGAAAACACCTGCCAGCTGGTCCGCACACAATTTCACAGTCTGACCTGACACCCTATCGGGACCTGCAGCCTTGTTTATGTTGATCTTCCTCAGAGTGGAGGTCACCTGGGGGGTATTCCATGAACATTGCTAAACATAGCGGCGCCTAAGTGGTTACGCCTCGCCTGAAGTAGCCGCAACTTAGATTAAAGCATGAAGTCGTTCCATTAACGCATTTCAGCTGCGCCTCAGCAGCGCTTACCTCAGCTAGGCCTATCCTGTCCTGGTCTAGACGTGTGCACGGGGAACGTAAGAAGCCAAGAACAAGCGACTGTCGAAAACATGATCATGGCGAATATTCGGGCTGAATATTTCAGCGCATCAAAACAGAAGTTGCATTTGGAATTCTACAACACATTTGCAATAACCAAGGCGAGAAACATGGCGTGGCAGAAGATCGCCGAGCGCTTAAAGTGATACTCCGGGATTTTTGACATAGGGTCCAATTTTCTAGTTAGCCAGCGTGTAGGATATGTGTAGAGAAAGTTATTTTGCGATTTCATGCAGTCTTTGTAAAATCTGAGTTGGCTGTTGCTAAGCTAGCGAAAGTGAACGTCCTGCAGCTAGCCAGCCACTAAAATAGACATACCCAGTACAAAACAAACACCCAAACAAATCAGTTATTATGCCAGGGTATCGATGTACATATCTGTGTTGATAGAATGATTAAGGAAGTAAACCAAGCATGTATTCCTTTGATCATCATCAGCAATTCGTACTTCCTCATTGAAAGCTTGACAGCCGCGGATTGATATCACCCGCATGTCCCAATCCGACCGGCTCTAATAGTTTGTTTACTAGCAACCTCGCAACTGTAAAAGTGAGCACACGGAGCCTGTTCAAAGTATGGCAATGTTTGGCGAGCCCGATTATTTTGATGAGGAGGAAGAGCAGTTGCATTTTTCCAGTGAACCATACTTGTATGAGCCGGAGTATACGGACGAAGAATTGAAAGAGATGGATTTACAAAGAGCAAGAGAACAAGAGAGCGCGTCTGCAAATGCAGCCGCCGCCGAAGCTGCAGCAGAAAGCCGGGACAGAAGAACCGGGGATTGGTGGTGTCAGTGCCGAAATTGCGAAGTTATGGAGAACGAGGATGAATGTTTTTGCTGCAGGGAGTGGGACTTAGTTATCCCACAAATGCAAGAGCTGGAGCTAGATACTTCGTTTCGAAGTCTAGATGTGTCTGGTGGCCATAGCACTTCCAATGATGTCTGCATAACAGAGCACCAGGACTTCTTGCCCCATCTCAATCGTGGCGTACTGGAGACATTCTTCTGCGTCGAAAAGATAAATTGGAAGAAACGACCTAGACCTGCTGGACCTAATGGCCAGTTATCAATGCGGTAAGTGGTGTGCCAGAAAAAAATGTTGAATGTAGGAGCGTTTGGCCAGTTGCAAAATCAGTGAGATGATTATACTCACATCTTCTAAGTTAGGCCTCCTGTTTCTGTTACTCACCAACGTGTGTAATGCATGCCTCCAGTCTCTACTCTTTGTAATAATGACAACTGCTGCTGATGAATTGACGAGGGAGAAGTAAAATTCCGCCGCTGCTTAGAAACTAGTCCCCCAATATGCGTCAATTAAGTCGTTTGAAGCAAGGTCCGTTTCGTTCAAAATCTTATTATATCAACACAGATATTTAAATCGATACCCTGGCATAATAACTGATTTGTTTGGGTGTTTGTTTTGTACTGGGTATGTCTATTTTAGTGGCTGGCTAGCTGCAGGACGTTCACTTTCGCTAGCTTAGCAACAGCCAACTCAGATTTTACAAAGACTGCATGAAATCGCAAAATAACTTTCTCTACACATATCCTACAGACTGGCTAACTAGAAAATTGGACCCTATGTCAAAAATCCCGGAGTATCACTTTAAATGCATAAGTTAAGTTCTATAACAGTGCTGAATGGGGCCATTTATTCACATTAGAACAGGGTTCAAATTAAAGCCCCACTGTGGAACATTTCATCACATTAAAACAGAGTTAAAGACCCATTGCGGGACATTTCCTCCTGCCCAGTCCAGAGGCAGGTGGGGCAGATAAGTAGATTCATAATTAGCACAAGTCTTAAAAAAGATAAGAATCAGATGCTGAAAAATGACAAAAAATACATTTACAAACACAAAAGTACATGAAAATACTAAATTTACAAACACAAAAGTACATAAAAAATACTACATTTACAAACACAAAAGTACATAAAAAATACTACATTTACAAACACAAAAGTACATAAAAAAATACTAAACGAGACCAATGAAAATTTTGAAAAGATATGAAATCGATAATATTCCTGTACATGTATTTTGTTTTTTAAAGAATAAATAAATAAATAAATAAATAAATAATAAGAGAAAGAAGAAGAAGAAGAAGAAAACAGAAAATGTGAAATGAAAGCAATCATTTTGGGTTAAGTGTCAGTGTTGGTAATTTCCGAGTTGATTGATCCACTCACCGACGGAGAGGAGCAGGCAGCCCAGAGCACACAGCTTCATGATGAAAATTAAATTGTGACGACCAGAAAGACGAGAAAACTGAGAATGTCCAAACGAAAGAGAAGAAGGAGGAGCTACGGTGGCCCACAATCTCAGAAAACATGATATTTAGTTTGGGAGTTTTGTTCTTTTACTTCACTGAAAGGGGGTGTACAGTATTATGCATAAAGGACATTGAAATAACAGTTTTTTAAAATAATTGTTTTCCTTCTTGTTTCCCCTCTGGAAGTTGTATTTAGTGATTCAGGCACATTTGGCACTATTACAGCGAAATCCCCATTTCCCCTACCCCCTAAACACACCTAATCTGACTCTGAATCTGAATTTATCGATAATAAAAACTGGAAAAAAGCATTTCCTCGAGACCGACTAGTGGCCACTCCAGGTACTGCGGCAATGCCCGTGTTCTGACAGGGCATCCGGCTTTCCCAGAGGTCGGATTTTGTAGGATTCTTTTCTATTTGCGCAGCAAACTTTTTTAAATGTTTAAATCCTCAAAGCTCCTAAAAGTGATCTTTGTCAGACTGAGCCTCGCCCACTCTGATTGGTCCAAACGCTCCACGCCACGCTCTGATTGGTCTAAACCAAGGGTCCGCAACCTTTACCACTCAAAGAGCCATTTGGACCCGTTTCACACAGTAAAGAAAATACTGGGAGCCACAAAACCCTTTTGAAATTTAATATGAAATAACACTGCATATGACGTCTTTTTTTTGCCTTTGTGCCATAGAATTACATTTTGAAAATGAACAAACTAAAATAAAATACATTTTAATTAAATACAGTGGTCCCTCGCTATATCGCTGTTCACTTTTTGTGGCCTCGCTGTTTCACAGATTTTGTTATTCCATTTTTTAAAATAGTGTATCAGTGCACATTTCTGCATCCTGATTGGCTAAGGGACTGTTGACCTTTGCCGATTTGTCCATCATTCACTGCGGTCACATGGTAGGATCGGATTGGATTTCTCCAAATACGGTCCTGTTACTCGGTGGGTGGTCTGTCCTAAAATCCAAGTGCACATGAAGCTCGTGTAATCGGATAATGGTCAGCAACCTGGCTGGCTCCGCTACGCTATGTGGCGCTGTCGTCCAACTACTTCCGGGTGATGGCTACTCAATAAAAACACAACAAACTATCTGGCAGTTTGTTCCATCGTCCGAACAAATCCTGCTTGCTCCATCTTCGACGCTATCTTCTGATAAAGACTGGCGCTTCTTGTCCTCTGCCCGTCCATAAATTTCAAAATGTTCGGCTCTCGAACCTGGTGCAGCATGAACTCCGTTTCTTCATCTGTCCAACGGTGAGTGCTTGTTGCTTTCTTCGCAGCCATGATTTCGTCTGACTTTTCCGGCAACAATCGCGTTGGCGCCTCCTGCCACTTCCGGGTGAAATCCCTGGCAAAAATTCCCGCGCATGCGCAGTACGCCAATCCGATCCGATATCGTGCACAAGGCGGCACCGAGCGGATTACTATCGGCCTAAGCCAGGGGTTTCAGTCGGATTCGGGAAACCAATCCCTATACGATCCTTAGCCTGTGCACATGAATTTGATACAATCCCAAGCCATTTGCAGTCGGATTACACTCGTCCATATGCACACGGTGAATCTCCTCCGTGTCTCCTGTACAGTACAGAATGTGTTCAGTTTGCCTAATTTATATAAATGTTCGCTCGCAGTGTGACTCTGAAGAGCTGTACGTTTGCAAGTTTTCTCCCCGACAACACCTGCGACAGCGAAGCGGCGCCAGGACGAAGAGGCTTGGTCAGGGGAACTGTGAAATACTCGCGATATGTTTAGTCTGAAAAGAGGTTTAGGTCTTTGGTTTCATTCTATAATACTGTGGCTTTTTTGTTGAAAATCTACAAAAGTTTGAGTGTTTAAATAAGAGAGAAATGTGAGAAAATGTTAATGGCAGAGAAAAGTGTAGAGTGTGTGTTATTTTAAGAACGTAACCACCGCGATAAACGAGGGACCGCTGTATTCAGAGGGATCAAAGAGCTGCATGCGGCTGCGGAGCCACAGGTTGCTGACCCCTGGTCTAAACGCTCCATGCCGTGCTCTGATTGATCCAAATGCTTTTTTTTTTTTTTTCCATTCTAGCTGTCGTGAAGAGCAGACACGCTTTCTTCTTGCTCCCTAAACCTTGCTCTGTCTGATGTTTTATTTCTCTCATCTCGTCATTTTTCTCCTGTTGGAACAGATTTTCAAAATCCTAAATCATGAACTGGATAAAGCTGGTCCCAACGCAATTGGTATATTTTACACGGAGGAGCGCTGGTCCGGAGAGCCGGTCAGTCCCGAGGGAACGTGCTGCCTCATACACAAGTGACGCGTCGTGCACCTGGCACTGCTGTTACCGGAAGACGTGGAACCATTTACTATTGGAATTTTGATGGCAGGACATCTGGATTGGCCTGGGGGATGTTTTCTGACCCATCACTAATTGGAGCCGAGCGGATAAAAGAGCCCCGAGCCGCCGGACAGTTATTTTACACGATAGGAGGGCTGAGAACTTGAGGGAGGCTAAAATCAGAAGGAGAAAACACGGATTGAACTGTACCATCACAATCTGTGGACCCCCCTGGCGCTGGATAACATCACGGATAATGGATGTGGAACTGTGTGGAACAGCGGCTCAGTCCGCATTCATTCATACGTGCCTGGGGGAGGACTGCGAGTCGCACAGGCCTGCTTGGTATGAAGTTGGAGGCCTGGCAGAAACCAGGTTTCTGGCAAATTGTCTGTTCGCCTGGATTCTAAAAGAAGAAGTAACTTTATTGATCTCACACAGGAGAAAAATGTATCGATTATGTTAAATTTCCCCTTTCTGGTGTAATCAATTCTCCTGAAAATGTGATTCAACTTTCTTTGTTTTGACTGCATCTTCTGCACAAACACGTCCAAGGCCGACAGCTGCGGCTTATCTCACAGCACTCTACAAAAACATTGGCACACTATCTGGACACACCGACATGTACAGTATTTATGTAAACATGTTGCCCTGTCTATTTTTAGGAATGTCTGCCTCTACTTCAGTTTTCAATCAATTTCATTGATTTCTGATCTGCTCCCTTGAACCCTTCCATTTGTTGCCAAAGAAAAAAACACTGTATGTTACCTGTCCAATTGTTTCTCTGTCATAACACCGCGCTCTGATTGGTCCAAACGCACCACGCCGTGCTCATTACAGACGTCACACAGGTGGGAGGAGCTCGCCCGGAGTGAGGAAGTAAATGTGGAAGAGAAAATAATTTTTGTGCCCCTTAGCCGATGAAAACACCACGACGCCATCAGGGGTCAGCTTCAGGTTTGATTCTAGTTCTTTCTCTAGACCAGGGGTCGGCAACCTTTACCACTCAAAGAGCCATTTGGACCCATTTCACACAGTAAAGAAAACACTGGGAGCCACAAAACCCGTTTGAAATTTAAAATGAAATAACACTGCATATAACGTTTTTTTTTACCTTTGTGCCATAGAATTACATTTTGAAAATGAATGAACTAAAATAAAATACATTTTATTTAAATACAGTGGTCCCACGCTATATCGCTGTTCACTTTTCGTGGCCTCGCTGTTTCGTGGATTTTTTTAGTCTAATTTTTTTAATAGTGTATCAATGCGCATTTCTGCGTCCTGATTGGCTAAGGGGCTGTAGACCTTTGCTGATTCGTCATTGGGGGCCTTGGAACGAATCAGGCCTTTTACATTGCGACTCTACTTACGACAAAATCACGTTACAAAACCACTTCTGGAACGAATTAATTTCGTAAGGTGAGGTATGACTGTAGAACAAACCAAAGTGTATTTTGTGTGTATTTTACAGTTCTTATGACCGAGCCTCTTCGTCCTGGCGCCGCTTCGCTGTGGCGGGTTTTGTCGGGTAGAAACAAACATACAGCACTTCAGAGTCACACTGCGATCCAACATTTATATAAATCTGGCAAACTGAACGCATTCTGTACAGGAGACACGGAGGAGAATGACTGACGAATCAGCAAAGGTCTACAGTCCCTTAGCCAATCAGGACACAGAAATGCATGTTGATACACTATAAAAAAAAATTGAATAAAAAAATCCACAAAACATCGAGGCCACGAAAAGTGAACAGCGATATAGCGAGGGACCACTGTATTTAAATAAAATGTATTTTATTTTAGTTCATTCATTTTCAAAATGTAATTCTATGGCACAAAGGCAAAAAAGCCGTTATATGCAGTGTTATTTCATTTTAAATTTCAAAAGGGTTTTGTGGCTCCCAGTGTTTTCTTTACTGTGTGAAACGGGTCCAAATGGCTCTTTGAGTGGTAAAGGTTGCCAACCCCTGAGCTAGCCTCTTGCATGGATAAGGGAAAAACAAACGGCTCATTTCACAAAATCACATCCCTTACTTGTGTCCTTTGAACTGCACGAGGCACTTCTTAGTTGGATAAAATCCCATGATATGCTGTTAAAAACCGAGGAAAAGAAGAAGAAGACACGCTTTATTCATCCCTGTAGGGAAATAATTTCTCTGCATTTGACCCATCCTTCAGGAGCAGAAAAAAGGAAGGAAGCATTTTTTGCCCATTTTCGGATGGAGCCCGGGCTTCTCTTTGAACTTGGGAGTCACGTGCCCATGAGCCAAACCTGACTGGATGAAAACAGAAAAGTTGAATGTGATGACGTCATGGGTTTGTGTGGAGGGGCCTGTGAAAGTCTGTGGAAGAGTCAGTGTTTTCGAAAGACCTTTCCAAAGTTTAGCTAATTTATTTGATTTATTTGACAGGGACAATGTACAGGAGCATTAATCACAAAAAAGGAATTCCATCCATAATTTCCATCTGCAGTCCCTGAGACACACAACATCACAAACAATGAACATAAAGCATAAAAACTATTTAGAATATTTACAGTGGTGGTGATACATTTAATCAATTAGTAAAAAATAGGGATGCACGATATATCGATATTAACATTGGTATCGGCCGATATTGCCAAATTTTTAACATATTGTTATCGGATCGATGCGTAAAAGTGGGCCGATATTAACGACCGATATTTGTCAGTACAGTAATCTCTCAAATTAACGTTTTCTCACATTTCTCTCTCGTTTAAACGCTCAAACTTTCGTAGATTTTCAACAAAATGTATTAATAGTGAAGCGTGGGTGGGGGTGTGGGGGTGTGTGTGTGCTCAAATCCGTGACCGGCCGCACACCTCCTGTCACCCAGGTACTCTTGTGAAGGACATCATAGACTCTGTCCCTACCATCCTGTGTGACCATCCCAGGTTTAGACCTGGTCTCAGGGACGTGCACAGGAATTTTGAGGGGCAGTTGCTCTGACCTGAAGAAAGGGCAAATCAACCCCCCACCCGGGGGGAAAAAAAATCACAGGCTGTACGAAGTGTCTGGAGGAGGCTTGTGGCTGCTCCTCGTCTTAAATGTAATGTAATTATGAAAAATTGCCAGTAGTAGACTAAAATATGAGTCTGATTAATTAATCCATTATCCTACACAGTGTCATCTCATTTTTATAACAATGCAACATTTCTGTCTCACCTGCTGGTTGGCGTTTAGTCCACGTTTAGTCCTGGTCTAGTCCTGGTCTGGTCCCGGTCTGGTCCCGGTCTGGTCCCAGTCTGGTCCTCATGTCTTAGTCCCGGTCTGGACTTCCTACAGATCTGTGACTCATGTCTCCGCTGATACACTATATATATATTTAAAAAAAAAAAATCTACGAAACAGCGAGGCCGCGAAAAGTGAACCGTGATAGAGCAAGGGACCACTGTATCTCAAAAGCTAAAGCAGCACAAACAAAAGTTTTTGCAGCACAAAACAGCACAAACGAAGCACAAACGATTGACATAGTTTTTGTGTAGGCGTGCGTTTGATGGGGCCAACTTCACGCAGGTTTAATCCTTTGGCTCAAAGCTCTTTCAGCGGACGATAATCACGTCTTTGGAGCTGAACAATGGAACAACTTTTTTTGCTGTTGTAAAAAAAATCGTTTTGTTTATTTACAGTGACAGAGAAGGGGGTGAACTTCGGGTCAGTTTTGGTTTCATATGGGTGGACCCTGTAATTACAGAGATGTGAACCATAAACCAGGTCAACAAATCTGTATCTGACAGTTACACAGCAAACTTCACCACAAAACTCTGACCTCGGGTTACCTCCAGCTCGGGTTACAGGGATTGTAGAACGCACTGATGTCGCGTGAACTATTTGCTCACTAAAAACTAAAACGCACATCTTTCCGTCTCCATTTTTGCCTCAGTCTGCTGCTGTATAATATAAAAGACATTTATCTCATTATAAAGCGTTTTACTGTCTGAGAAACAGGAAATGAAACTCCGCTCTGGCCTCTGAAAGTTGTAAAAAGCCATCACTTTCACTGCTGTTTGTTCACTGCTCAGAACCAAAGACATTTATTGTGCAGCGTTCCTGTGCCTTTTAACCTTACACTGTTGTGTTTTTTAGTTGATTGTACATGCTTATTATTATTATTATTTATCTTAATTTTGATGCATACTCATATTTTCCTACTGTTTCTGAAACTTGCGTTGTGACACTGCAATTTCCTCATTGTGGGACAAATAAAGGATTATCTTACAGTGCTTCTCGAAAGTACTAATACACCTTGAACTTTTGCACGTGTTTTCATGTTTACAATCATAAACATAAAGATTTTATTTTGAATTCTTTACTGAAAATTCACACATAAGTAGCAAAATGATGTTGCCTGGAAGAATCCATGACTCATCGCTGTACCAGCGGCGAGTCTGGTAATGCTTGGTCCAGAATGCGCTGCCGTTGCGGGTAGACAGACAGCTAAGTGAACCAATCAGAGAACAGTTAACGGAGAGCGACGTGAACCAATCAAACAAAAGAAAAGAAAGGCCTCTAGAGCTGTCAGCTGCTGTGGTTTTAAGGAATCAATGTGTTTTAGGTCATTTAAGACCAATTTTACAGCTGAATGGAAGGGACGTTCAGTTCTCCGATGCGCCATCTTGATTCAAAACTGAGGAGGAACTTCCGCTGCCTAAGAGTGACGTTGCGGGCAAAGGCGGGTGCACTGACGTCACCATCTTTGAACGAATCAGAATCGCGGAGTCCGTTGTTAACCGGGGGAGCGAGGGTGGAGCGAGGGTGTCCAAATGGTATCTCACTGTATAGCAAATACAGAGCGATATCATTTGGCTGGCCAGGTAAAAAAATGATACATGATTTTGTTATTTTTCAAAAAAATAGAAAACCGAAAAGTCGGACGTGCACAAGTATTCATACAGCAGAGTTAAAGATCCCATGACATGGTACTTCTTGATGCTTTTATATGGCTCCTTAATGGTTCCCTAATACTGTAAATGAATCCTTCAAAATCAACACTCAGTGCATGAGAAACAGAGATAAGATGAGAAAGAGTCATAAATGTCACTCTGGAACACTCCATTATGGGCGTTGTTGCTTGAATGCAAATGAGGAGGATAGAGCTGGCCTATAGTAGGGGGTGGGGGCATGGCCAAGCTCTCCGCTCCACTCTGTGACCCACTTCCGTGTTTTTGCACGGGGGGAGAGATGAGAAGCCTTCCATTGAAAAATAAACACATTTCCACATAAAATAAAATTAAACCACTGCTGTTTCAGATATCCACAGGCTCAGATAAAGGACTTCTGAGCCTAGAAACACTCGGACGTGCCTCCAGGCAAATAAAAAAACGCATTTCGCATTGCCTAGCGCATTCGCAGTCCAAACTCTCTGGGCGTGATTTACAGAGACGCTGAGTACAGACAGACGGGGGTGGAACTGCATTTGCATTTCTTTTTTCGAGCTGACATAAGTTTCCTTGTTCAAAATCGCCCGTTTGAGCTCTGATTTTTTCTCATGCAGCAAAAGATCGCAAATGCTCAGTTTAGACATTTCGCAACTTTTAACCATGGGAAGGGGGGCCTAAACAGGGTAGGGGAGCTCACATTAACGTTCAAAAACCTCAGAAAGTGAAAATTTCATGCCATGGGACCCCCTTTTGCTGCAATAACAGCAACAAGTCTTTTGGGGAATGATTTGCACATCTAGACACTGTTTTAGTCCATTCCTCTTTATGAAACAACTCAAGCTCTGTTAAATTAGATGGCGAGTGTTTGTGAACAGCAGTTTTCAGGTCTTTCCACAGATTTTCAATCACTGCATGCACATGGACGAGTGTAATCCGATTGCAAACGGATTGGGATCGTATCGGATTCATGTGCACAGGCTAAGGATTGTATAGGGATTGGTTTTCCGAATCTGATTGGAACCCCTGGCTTAGGCCGATAGTAATCCGCTCGGTGCCGCCTTGTGCACGATATCGGATCGGATTGGCGTACTGCGCATGCGCGGGAATTTTCGCCAGGGATTTCACCCAGAAGTGGCAGGAGGCGCCGACGCCGTCATAAGTAGCGATTGTTGCCGGAAAAGTCAGATGAAATCATGGCTGCAAAGAAAGAATGCACGACACGTACACCAATGCTGCTCCGTGACTCCGGAAAGCAAATGGCGTTAATACATTGTTTTTGGTGAATGTAGCATTTTCAAAACAATGAAAGAGAACACAGTGACCTAAATGTTACATGTTACAGTTAATGGGTCATTCCAGAATTGGAGGACATTTTACGTCCCACCCATCAAATATTAAATAATCCACATACAAAATACTAAAACATACAGTTTCTGAGTGAATTTACTTGTCCTGAGACCAAATCTAAAAAAACTAAGAGAAAAGAATGCTTGAAAATTGTTTTTAAAATACCAAATAAGTCTGGAGTTCCCCCAAAATGCCATTTTCCTCTTGTCCCACCCCTCTAATGACCAAACTGAATCTCAAATAAACCAGTTAAAATTGAATTTAAATTTCTTGTTTTTTGTATAATTTGTTTCATTTCCATCTCTTGTAACTGTGGAACATTTGTTTTAATAGACATAATATTTCAAATAATAATTATTATTCATGGAACATGTGTCCCACAACCTGCACCAACCCTGTTACCGTAATATTTTTAGCCCTGGTAGAAGAAGAAAACAGAACCACATGATCAATCAATCAATCAACAGTGAACCACATGATCCCTTGGACTTGACGTCATCAAACAGTTTTCCAAACAGTTTTCCAAAAGAATGGGTAGAGCAAAACCTTTGCATTTATATACTCAATTTTTACCAATCCGGGCTCCGTTGATCGGTACACTCGGATCGCAGAGGTCACAGACCGATAACTGATCCAAGTCGGTTAATCTTTACTCCCCTACTCAATACATAGGCCACAATACGATACACACTTTGATAAATGGGCCACAATACAATACAGTGCACTTTTGATTCCATACAATATATTTCAAATCAATTTGATATGGTTCAATAAAAATAAAAGCTAAATTGTGACTGTGCCACTAAAAGTCTTTGTTAAACCTCTTCTTGTTCATATGAAAAACAAACATTTTATTCATCAGTAAAAATGTCAAATGTGTCACATAAACGAGTCTCCTTCCTCTGAACAAGAATAAAACTGTAGCTGTAACAAAATAATTTAGTAAATTAAACAAAAAAATACTCTTGGCGATCATCACATTAAATGATACGATATATTGATATTTCGCTATTTCTGCACATCTCTATCATACATGGGAAAATCAGGTTAAGGTTGAAATCAGGTTGAGAGTTCAACACAGTTCCTAGAATCACAGTTAAATGTGTGTTTAATGGTCATCAACATGAATCGCGCACACACCCAGAGCACAAAGGGAAGGGTGTGACACGCTCTGCTTCAGAAATGAACCCTGACCTAGAGCTTCAACTGACAGAGACATTTGGAACGGTTAAATAATAAAACCTTAGTCAAGTCAACAATGAGCATGACTGATGGAAATTTGGCAATAAACTGTGGAATGAGGTCAGGGCACAGACTGTGTACAGAAGTGAGTGCTTTGCCACTCACAGCGTTTGGTTCTATTCAAATGAAGCTCATGAGCTGTTAAAGCAACCACAGATTTAACCAAAGCATATTTACAATAAAACAACATTTATATTACCTTAAATCTCATGGCAACGCACTGATTGGCTGCCCTTGTGGCTGAGTAAGCCAGTGTGACAGACGCACAGTGGAAATGTTGCTGCAGAAAAACTTTGACCCAGAGGACACATTTCTCTGCAGGGACAGTAAAGTGAACAGTAACCAAAACCTGTAGGTCAGATTCAGCATTGTAAACTCTAACACTAAGGTTGACTTGCATTCAGCAAGTTTACTTTACTCACAGCTATGAATTTGTGGATCTTAATGATCGTGATAAAGTAACACTCACTGCGTGCACATGGACGAGTGTAATCCGACTGCAAACGGATTGGGATCGTATCGAATTAATGTGCACAGGCTAAGGATCGTATAGGGATTGTTTTCCCGAATCCGATTGGAACCCCTGGCTTAGGCCGATAGTAATCCACTTGGTGACACCTTGTGCACGATATCAGATCGGATTGGCGTAGGGCGTAGGAATTTTCGCCAGGGATTTCACCTGGAAGTGGCAGGAGGCGTCGACGCCGTCATAAGTAGCGATTGTTGCCGGAAAAGCCAGATGAAATCATGGCTGCGAAAAAAGAATGAAACACCACATTCAAGACTCTCTCAAAGAGTAAGGTGTAATAGTAATATTTTCCTATCAGCATCTTTAATCATGCATGCATGTATATAATCTTATGCATATTTCCCCATAGCTAGACTATGTGTTGGACTTTAATGGCAACCCACATGAGCCAATTGTCCTAGCCAACTCTCAGATTCTCAGAAGGTCAGACTTTTGGACACTTGGCCTGGAAAGAGAAGCAACGGCAAGTATAAACTTGGTGTCTTTTCTTTTATCTGTATTTATTTGTGGACTTACAGTATGAATAATCTTATTGTTTCCTTTTAGATTGCAAAGTGTTGATTCCACATAATCGCAAGGACTGCACATGAACATGTAAGTCCGTGATTTATTCATAATAAGAAACAGACTTGCGTTCTGATTTTGGTGTTTTTAACAGCTGAATTTGATCCTTTTTGAAAAAGTTTTGTTTTTGTCTCTAGTGTGACTTTGTATCCAAGGATGTTGTGATTGTTCGAGCCTGTCAGCCAGGACACTGGGTTTTGTGTGTAAGTAATCTCACCTTGTCATATTGTTCTTTGAAATACTATAATATAACCATCATCCTTACATTATGCCTGATGCAGTACATCGCAACATTGTCATCCACACCAAGAATCTTAATCAGTGGCCACATCTGCAACGGAAAGAGACCAGGAGCAAGACCAGCCATTCCTCCCTCCGGAGATTTTGCAGAAGATCATTGGGATTACCCTTAGAATGGACATGACCATGCTTGAAATTTTTAATAGGGTCTCTAAATTATTTTGAGATCTTTTGAGTCCAGGGATCCACATTAATGATCGCTTGGCTCGTGATCTTTTAATTGATAGAAATCCGGTGCAAAATCTATAACACACCGTATTGGCCTCCGACTAACACATTTGTTTTTTTCCAAAAAAAATTGGTGGAAGGCATCCTTGGTGCTTTGACAAACAAGATATGGGAGGTACTTAGTACAGGATGTACAATTTCCAAAGTAGGATAGACACCTGCGAGTTGTTGTGAGCCTGTTTTTCATCAAATAAGAGAAATTCAAAAAGTTCAAACATATTTATTCAAATAAAGTTCTATTATGCTTACTACATGAAATAAATGGTCTTTGCATCTTTAATGAAAATATCCACATTCATCCAAGTATTAGTCGCTTTGTGTTACATTTTTGTATGAAAAGCGCCTTATAAATATTGTTTGATTGATTGATTGATAGTCTGTGTGAACTATGCTGCCAGATTGTAAATGAATGCTTCTTGCGATTTAAACAAATTTGCTCAGTGCCCAGGTGATATTAAAATTAATACTTCAAGTCGGCCATTTTTGGAATATACACAGGAAATATTAGAAAATGTCAGATGCAAATACTAGATATTTGCCTGTGACATTCAGTGAAGAGTATAAGGTTCAGTTTGTGGAGAAGTCCTGAATGCAAAGCAGTATCTGACCCACATATTGACAGTTATGCTTCCCCTGCTTATCTGTGACTGATGAAAGTGACAGGAAAACAGTACTGCAATATTTTCATGTCCAAAATACTGCATTGTGCAGTATTCCCAAGTACAGTGGTAACGCGATTGCACTTGCACTCGCTCTGTGTTGGAAATACTTTTGTAAGGGGACATGTAAACTATTTGATAAATAAAACAACAACACACTGCACAACCCATCATTTTACTGCGATGTTCAGTAGCGGGCTTAGCGTTAAAAGTAAAGTTCTTGCTTTTCAATTTGAAGCACCGCTAACGCAATGTATAACTCTTATTTTGACATATATGTTAGACTGGATGTTGACAGTCCCGCGTGGAAACGGAAAGTGTTCCCATTTAGGGACGGGGGTGTTCCTGTTTAGGGGGAAGAAACACCCATTTATGTTCCGCAGACCGACGATATTGCTTGAATGAGACAAGTCCAGCTCCATTTCCCAGTCTGTTCCGGTCCTGCTTTTGCTTCTTCCCTGTTTTTCCCTGTGTGTGTGTGTGTGTGTGTGTGTACGTGTGTGTGTGTGCGATCATTCATACAAAAATGTTGGCCCTCAAACTGGTACAGAGGTGCTATTACAGTAATTACATGCCCCAATAAAATATTTCATTAAAGGTGTGTACTGTACACAGTACAGTACACACCTGTACTGTGTACAGGTGTGTACTGTACACAGTACACACCTTCACAAAACACCTGCCACTTAAAGGGTAAAGTTCTGATCTTTGTTCTAATGTCGTTTCCTCATCACAAACACCTGGAGTTGTGTTAGTTTCATTCACATGTTTAACACACAAACCGGAGAGGTATTCCATCAATGCCGCTAAGTGCAAAGCCCGGCTAATTTCGATAAGCCGGGCTAGTTTTAGCGAGAGTTCAGTTCCATGACTCTCGCTAACATTAGTCCCTGCTGACTTACTGGGGCAACATAGTCCTCTGGCTAGCCCTAGATCAGGTCCAGAGGTCTGAAAAGGTCCCATTATGGTACTGAATGAGTATGCTAAACTAGACGCCAGACAGAAACTGGAAAACAAAGGTGGGATAGTTTCAGAGTAATTTCATTATAGTTAGTTTTTCCCTGCAGCTAGATATAAGCAGTGTCCATCAGCACTCTAACCAGAACTGACGAAGCAGTTTGGATGAGCTGCGAAACGTCTTCGATCAAATAAACTTTGTCCAGTTGACAAATTGAATTTCTTCCTTTACCATGGGTTCTACCTGGACGACTGAGGGATTCTTCACAATTTCCATCAATAGGCATAAAACAATAAAAGACATTAGGTATGACATTCTGGTGTGAGGCCACTGCTGGAGGACTGCTGAAGGTCAGTCAAGGCTCTGCTGGAGGACTGCTGAGGGTCAGGCAAGGCTCTGCTGGAGGACCGCTGAGGAGGGTCCAAGTGTACGCCATCTTCAGTAACTAGAACACAAACATACTATTAAAATACACAAATGTTTGTATCACAGCTGAGGCAAGCATTAGCCTAGAGAATACCTTGAATATACTCTTCACGAGAACTCGCAGGAAGGATCTTTGATGGGGTCCCTCCTTCAGTTACCTCCACCAGTGGGCGACCCTGGTTTAGGGCCAGTGCCAGCTCCTCTGCAGGTGAAAGGTTTTGAGGCGGGCTCCCACCTCCTGTGGCTTGGTAGCTACTGTTCATTTTAAATTAAATTAAGGTACCATTTCAACAGTATTACTAATTTCACTGAATAATAATATTAATATTAGCCTACTTACCACTCTGCAAAATGTTTTTATGCTTTGTCTTTACCTGCAAAACAGTCCTCTTCACATTATTCCTGCTCAAAGACAAGATAACACAATTTAACGTATTAGTTGGTACAAATACTTTTACACAGTAAAAATAAATTACAACTGACAAGACTGCTCTACAAATATGAATATAAACATTTAATGACATCAACTGTTCTCCTTGACCTGATCTCGGGTCTCCCACGTGACAAACCATAGCATATCCTCTCCCCCACGGACCTGTCTTGATACCGATGGTAAAAACATACTTAAAAAACTCAACATTCAGCTCTGTTATAGAACTTAACTTAAGCATTTAAGCGCTCGGCGATCTTCTGCCACGCCATGTCTCTCGCCTTGGTTATTGCAAATGTGTTGCAGAGTTCCAAAAGCAACTTCTGTTCTGATGCTTAGACTTAGACTTAGACAAACTTTATTGATCCACACGGGAAATTGTTTTGGGTACGGTCGCTCACTCATCAAATATAATATATATATAATATACAACAGAGGGTAAAAGAACAAAAAGAAAAATAGATGGAAAAGCACCAAAGAGCGACAGACCTGTGTCAGATGAGACACAATTATATACATAAGATAATGATAATAGATATGTACAGTATGTACAATCAGATTTAAATAGAAATGTAGTAGTCAAATACAAAAAACAGTATCAAATATGATGTTTAGTACCAGCTGTATACAGTTGTAGGGAGTATTAAATTAAATTAAATAATGAAATTATTTAAAGTATTAAATAATCGGCGCGAATCTTCAACATAATCGCGTTTTTTGAAAATATTTTGAAAAAGCAACAGCTTGTGGTTATTTTAGTTTATTGTAGAGTAAATACGTTTAATTCAGGCAAAATAAATGAATAAGTAAATAAATAGCTTTTACCTTAAAAAACTGCCACAAGATGACATCACAAGGTGGAACAGAGCATTTGGCACTTTGGAGATGTAAGCAGACGAATAATAAAGAGTTACTCAACATGTGTGAATGAAACAAAACACAACTCCAGGTCTGTTTTGATGAGGAAACAACATTATAACATAAATTGATTTCAATAATAAAAAATAAATAATGTTTTACAGTTCATTTTCCTCTGGCAGTGGTCCTTTTGTTTTGACTCAACACAAAATGATAACACTTGAACACACAATGTAATGAATGTGACATGAAATAAACACAAAACCAGTGACATTCTTTCTGGAACTAAATGATGGCACTTTTACCGTGGGCGGTGTGTAAACAGGAGACAAACGCCTGTCTGAAGTCACTAATGCACTAAACAGAACAACGTGGCCATACCTGCGTGTCAAAGCCTGATCCCATCAGATCTCAGAAGCTAAGCAATGCAGGGCCTGGTTAGTACTTGGATGGGAGACCGCTGGGAATTCCAGGTGCCACAGGGGGGCGCCAGTTGCAAAAAACTGTCATTGTGTCCTTAGGCAAGACACTTCACCCACATTGCCTAGTATGAAAGTGGAGTGTGTGTGAGTGTTGGAGGTGGTCGGAGGGGCTGATGGCGCAGATTGGCAGCCTTGCTTCTGTCAGTCTGCCCCAGGGCAGCTGTGGCTAGAAAAGTAGCTTACCAAGTGTAGACTTAATGAACAATGAACTGTAAAGTGCTTTGGGTGTCATGAAAGGTGCTATATAAATGCTATGAATTATTATTATTATTAATTAACAAATAAACAAACATGGCGGCGCTCACAGCAGGATTTAGATCACATCTGTTGGGAATGAGCCAAGAAAATGACCAACCTGCCAGCACGGACAATGGTGCAGTTCTACACTGCCATCATCACCTCCTCCATCACCGTGTGGTCTGCTGGAGCCACCACCAGGGACAAACAGAGACTGCAGCGTGTTGTGCGCTCTGCTGAGAAGGTGATTGGCTGCAGCCTTCCATCTGTTCAGGACCTGTAAGATAAGAGAGAAGATTAGCCTTTATTGTCTGCCTTGGGATAAATTTGTCCTCTGCATTTAGCCCATTATTAGGAGCAGTGAGCAGTGATTACTGCGCCCGGGGACAATCTCCATGATCTTCTTGCTTCGGCTTGGTCAGGACCTCAGCTCCTCCCACACGTCACAACAGGCCTTGATGTTTCTTCTGCCATGGGGGCTACCAGTGTCCCCAGACACTGGGGGCGAGGTGGAGTTAAGTGTCTTGCCCAAGGACACAACAGCATCTGTGGGAGCTGGGATCACACGCGGTCCACCCGTCAAGAGCAGGATTTGAACCGCCAACCCCTGGATCACCAGGCAAGCGCTTTACCAACTGAGCTACTGCCGCCACTGTACACTACACGTGCAGGTCGGATTGCATCCGATCCTTCTCACCCTGGTCATGGACTTTTTCACCTGCTCCCTTCAGGCAGGAGGTCCATTCAGACCAGAACCTCTCGCCATAAAAACAGCTTCTTCCCCTCTGCTGTTGGACTCTTGAATGATAATAACATTCAGTCACATGACCCTGTGCTGTATTTTTTGCTTGTGTCTGTTTGCACTGATCATCACCTGCACTGTCATACGTTTGTAAATTTTGTGTTATATTATAGCTTATTGGTTTTCTACTTTATTTTATTCTACTTTATCTGTTGCATGTTAAGTGTTTGTTTACATTCCACTCCAAGCACCGAAGCAATTTCCTAATGGCTATCCTATTCCTATGGCAAAAAACCTTTCTGATTCTGAGGTGAGAGAAGCATTTACTATAAGACCTATTCACGGACAGCAGAGGAAGCTTCTGTGTTTAGAAAAGTAGGTCTTTGTCTCTTGAAGCTCGCGCTGAGATTATAAATTAGTGATGCTAATAGAGTGCTACGATCAGAATGATTTTGCACAGAAAAACAATGGACTTATCGTTAGATGTATTTTCCTAAAGTCGCTTTGTGTAGTTCTGGTCTCTTTTGACAGTTGATCTTCACTGTCGAGCTGTGGTCATCTCCTGTACTGCTCCAGTGCAAAGACTCCACATGTCCTCAGGAGATGGACCAAATGTGTAAATTGCCTCTGTAATTTGGATGGAGTTCTCTGTGTTGATGACATAAGCAGAGGTGTTCCATTTTAAAAGTGACATTTTCTGTATTTTTGTACATTTTTCCACAAACTGTCACTGAACTGAAGTAAAATTAAATACTGATCACAGGTTCTATCTCACCAAACCAAGTTAGAATGAGAAAAACATGAAAACCAGTCATATCACCCTCCACATTTACAAATGAATTCACACGTTGCTGCGAGTATCAACATGCCTTTACCCACACGTCACAATAGCTATCAATCAAACATGTTGCTGGTTATTAATGTATAATATTGATTTATGAACAAAAGAGTGAAATACAAACACCAGGATCATGTAGAGCGGGTTAAATGCCGATGGAGCCAAACCCATGTTCATGCGGTGGCTAGCGGGCTAGCTGTGTCCACCTATACAGTCAATCCCAAAGGTGAAATACTTAAACAAGATTAAAAATGTCAATCAGATCAACACGTCACAATAAAACGTGACCAACAAAACATATGAGGTTTTCCGACGCCGAATTTGACTTCAGTACAAACTTATTCACAACCTTATTTTACTACAAACAGGATAAGAAAGAAGTGTAGTCACATATTTACAGTACCTCTCTGGACTACAGTGTTCAAACAAAGCTTTCTGCGCATGGATGCAGCTGATTGGCCAAACAAAATATCGGCCTCTGCTGGAGATTTTAAGATGATATCTGATGCGCTAACAAGTGCAAATATCGGTCTGATATATCGGGCGACCTCCAGTTCACACCTCCTCCACATCTGAGTCACTCTGTAGCTCCTAGAAAACATGCTCCAGTCAGTACTTGTGGTGGGCACTGGCCTCATCAGGTTTTGAGAGTGTTTGTTTTCTGGGCTTCCATCGGTGGGGCCTATGCTTCCTCCGGTGGGGCCTGTGCTTCCTTCGGTGGTGCCTGTGCTTCCTTCGGTGGTGCCTGTGCTTCCTTCGGTGGGGCCTGTGCTTCCTTCGGTTGGGCCTGTGCTTCCTTCGGTTGGGCCTGTGCTTCCTTCGGTGGGGCCTGTGCTTCCTTCGGTGGTGCCTGTGCTTCCTTCGGTGGGGCCTGTGCTTCCTTCGGTGGGGCCTGTGCTTCCTTCGGTGGTGCCTGTGCTTCCTTCGGTTGGGCCTGTGCTTCCTTCGGTTGGGCCTGTGCTTCCTTCGGTGGGGCCTGTGCTTCCTTCAGTGGGGCCTGTGCTTCCTTCGGTGGGGCCTGTGCTTCCTTCGGTGGGGCCTGTGCTTCCTTCAGTGGGGCCTGTGCTTCCTTCGGTGGGGCCTGTGCTTCCTTCGGTGGGGCCTGTGCTTCCTTCGGTGGTGCCTGTGCTTCCTTCGGTGGGGCCTGTGCTTCCTTTGGCGGGGCCTGTGCTTCCTTCGGTGGGGCCTGTGCTTCCTTTGGTGGGGCCTGTGCTTCCTCTGGGTGGCCCTTTGGAGGGGCCTGTGTTGACTCTTGTGGTTCTCCCAGGTACAAGTTAATAATGCCCAAGTCGTGAAGCCTCCTCCACAGCGCACTCTCCATGTTGTAGTTGTGGTTAGCGTAGAAAATCACGCGAGTTTTGGCTCCACGCTCAAAGTAGTAGTTGGAGTATTTCTTGTGGTCGCTTGTTATAAATCCGTACGCATCCACCTGAAACACAGAAATTATGTAACTTAAAATGCCCAGATGTTTTATCTACTGATGTTATTATAATGTTCAGCACAAACATACCTGAAGTTGTGTTTTGTTTCATTCACACGTTTAACACGCAAACCCTGCAGATTTACACTCAGTTTTTCTCTCAATCAGAAAACAGTTTGCTCCACCTTGTGATGTCATGTGGTAATACAGGAAGTGCTCCACTGTGTTTTTAAACTCCATACACCTTCACTAGAATCATTTGAGTAATTTCAGGCCTGGAATTGCCAAGCTTCACCAAACAAAAGGTAAAAGAAGCTATTAACTTGAAAACTACGACTACATGACATCACAACACCTCCAGCACCATCACACTGAACACGGGGGCTCCCCAAGGATGTGTGCTGAGCCCCCTCCTCTTCACTCTGCTGACCCACGACTGCACACCGTCACACAGCTCCAACCTCTTCATCAAGTTTGACCCATGACTGCACACGTCACACAACTTCAACCTCTTCATCAAGTTTCTTCCTCTAGCTGCGAGAGAGTGCAGAGGTCTCTCTCTTTCCTCCTTATCTCACTGCTCTGTTGTGTGCCTCTCTTGTTTTTTGTCATTTTTCTCCTTTCTGGAGCAGATTTTCTAAATTTCTAAAATATGGATGTGATAAGCTGGACCCTCAACGCAGTTGATACACTTTTTTCACGGAGGAGTACTGCTCCGGGAGAAGCGGTGTGTCCGGACGGTACTTTTGCTGCTGAATACGCAAGGGACTCGTATTATGCGTGGCAAGTCGTATGTTTTGCACCAATGTACCTGGAGGATGGGGAGTATATTTACATATTCGGATTTGATAGCTGGACATCTGTTGATTGCCCTGGGATTGTCCATGATCTATTGCAAAATTTGTAAGCTGGCAGCAAGTAAAGAGTCCCCCAAGCTGTCTGCAGTAATCTCGAGCCATTGTGAAGCCGTGGGAGATCTCGTGAAAGGACTACATCAGAAATTGATACAGGTTGAGGACCATTTAGAAGGGTTTCAACCGAAGGAAACATCTCGACGTTTGGATATCATCACGGGCACGGGCAGAACTGTGTAGAAACAATGCAGCGCAGTCTGTACGCCAAGAGGAACTGATGAGATCTTTCATGAATCTGCATGGAGATATGAAGATGGGGGTCTGGCAGAACCAGGGTTCCAGCTAAATTGCTTGTTCACATGGGTCTCTAAAATGTATTTCATTATGCTAAATTAATCCCTCTGTAAAAATCTGTCTCCTGTGAAAATCTGACTCCAACAGATATCTGTGTTTTGACTTGGCTTCCCTGCATGAACACTCCCAAGGTCACAGATGTGGCTTATCATGGAACTCTACAAAAACATTGGCACACACTACTCAGACTATTCACACTGACATTTATTAAGTAAACACGTTGCCCTGTCTATTTTAGAAAGGTCTGCCTCTACTTTAGTTTCAATCAGTTTCACTGATTTCTGATCTGCTCCCTTGCCCCACCCTTCCCTTTGTCACAAAAAAACACTGTATGTTACCTGTCCAATTGTTTTTCTGTCATTACATGTTGTGTATAATTGTCATTGATTGTAATTGCATCTTTTCCACTCTGCATCTCCCAGTCGGTGGCGTGCACATGCACAGCGGACCCTCCCCTAGCCAATCTATCACTGTCCTGCCTGGTTAGCGGAGAAACGAAATTTTGAATTACTCTATGTACATGTACATATGTTTTTTTCGACAATAAAGCAAACTATGACTATGACTATGAGGATGCTGAACTCTCTCCCTACCCTCCCTAGTCCCAGTTGAATGAAATTACCAGATGTAAAAAGGCCGACGGCAGTTTGAGGCCAGTACAAAGACGAGAAGCCTGCCGACGACTACTTAACATAAGTTAACGCATTCCATTCTGCTCCTCCGATTTGTCCAAAGTTTTGTTTTCATTCTTAAGGTTCCGTGAAGACATCTCAAAGGTAAAACAAACACTAACTCTGTCATTAATAATGTTTTTATCGGCTTTAGAGCCTCCTCAGTCTGTGTTTAAGCCGCTCTGTGCGAAGCTGCAGCTTTAGTAACAACAGCGGCATGCAGAAGGCTCTGTACTCTGTAGCAGCCTGATCTATTTACCCAATCTGATCCAAGCCAATACTCTAATAATGCCATGGTTGGTGGCCAATACTGATACCAGTATCGAATCAGCACATCCCTAACTATAACATTGTTAACTCATCAAAAGCCTGCCTGAAGAGGTTTTAGATGTCATCCAGGACCAAACCAAGCCTAACCCAGGACTAAACCATACGCTCTGTGGTGTTACTGAGTATAGTTTGGCTGCTGGTGTTAGAGTGTCTCACATGGTCACAGAGCTGCAGAGCCAGGAACATCATGAAGGCTCCGTTTGTGGGTCGGACGATGGCCCAGTATCCTGCGTTCAGTGTGGGAGACTTTAGAAACCTGAGGGTCAGAGGTTACAGGTCAAACTCTGTGTTATGAGCATGTGAAGTGAGCATGTAGGCGCTTCTGGCTCCTTCTGATCCTAGCTCCCATTGACTTACAGTGGAATACTGTCGCCCCTTTCTCTGTAACTGCTGCTGTGAGCCTCATCATTTTGGTCTTAAAATGTTCATATTAAACCGCTCTACATGATCCTGGTGTTTTTATTTCAATATCTTGTCCTTTTCCTAATATGGACCTTCATGATCGGAATTCAAAATATTGACCTTGGCTCCAAATTCTCCCCTATAACTGCAAGCTTCAATGAGCTTTATTTGACTGGAGCTGAACGCTGTGGGTGTCGTCACATAGTCCACACTTAGTTCACTTCTTTATACAGTCTATATGTAAAACTCATAAACATAGACTGTATAAAGAAGCGGCGTAAGGGAGTGTGATGTCACCCACAGCATTCGTCTCCAGTCAAATGAAGCTCACCGAGGCTAGCAGTTACACTATATGGCCAAAAGTATTTGCTCACCCATCCAAATATTCGAAATCAGGTGTTCCAATCCTTCCATGGCCACAGGTGAATAAAATCAAGCACCTGGGCATGCAGACTGTTTCTACAAACATTTGTGAAAGAAAGTGTCGCTCTCAGGAGCTCAGTGAATTCCAGCATAGTACTGTAATAGCCACCTGTGCAACAAGTCCAGTTGTGAAATTTCCTCGCTCCTAAATATTCTAGTCAGCTGTCAGCGGTATTATAATAAAGTGGAAGCGATTGGGAGCAAGAGCAACTCAGCCATGAAGTGGTAGGCCACGTAAACTGAGAGACGGGGTCAGCGGATGTTGAGGCGCAGAGGTCGCCAACCTTCTGCAGACTCTGACCTGCATGTGGCCTTCAGATTAGTACAAGAACAGTGCATAGAGAGGTTCATGGAATGGGTTTCCATGGCTGAGCAGCTGCATCCAGGACAAACATCACCAAGTGTAAAGCAAAGTGTCGGATGCAGTGCTGTAAAGCGCCGACACTGGACTCCAGAGCAGTGGAGACACGATCCCTGGAGTGACGAATCGCGCTTTTCCATCTGGCAATCTGACGGATGAGTCTGGGTTTGGCGTTGCCAGGAGAACGGTTCTTGTCTGAGGCTTTGTGCCAAGTGTAAAGTTTGGTGTCGGGGGATTATGGTGTGGGGCTTGGACCCTTAGTACAAGTGAAAGGAACTCTGAATGCTTCAGCAAACCAAGAGATTTTGGACAATTCCATCCTCCCAACTTTGTGGGAACGGTTTGGAGATGGCCCCTTCCTCTTCAACATGATGGTGCACCAGAGCACAAATTGGGGTCCATAAAGACCTGGATGAGAGAGTTTGGTGTGGAGGAACTTGACTGGCCTGCACAGAGTCCTGACCTCAACCCGATAGAACACCTTTGGGATGAATTAGAGCAGAGACTGAGAGCCAGACCTTCTCATCCAACATCAGTGTGTGACCTCACAAATGTGCTTCTGAAAGAGTGGGCAAAAAAATTCCCATAAACACACTCCTAAACCTTGTGGACAGCCTTCCCAGCAGAGTTGAAACTCTTATAGCTGCAAAGGGACCGACGTCATATTAAACCCTCTGGATTAAGAATGGGATGTCTCTTATGTTCATATGCGAGTCAAAGCAGGGAGAGAATACTTTTGGCAATATAGTGTATATGGGTGAATTTGAAGCCAAGTTCCATATTTAGAATTCCGATAGTGAGTATAATAGCAACCAAAGAGCCAATCCAGAGTGAAGATGTTGAAGGTTCACCCGCCCGCCCACCCGCATCAATGGTTTTGTAGGGAGTGGGCACTTAGCAACACTGTGAATCAAATATGTTGCTAACGCTAGTGGGACAAAATAGTGAAACAAAAACACCAGCATCATGTAAAGAGGATTAATATGAACATTTTATGACCAAAATGAGGAGTCTGACAGCAGCACTTACAGAGAGAAGGGTGATGTTTTTTCAATACAAAGTGAATTGGAGTCAATGGAGCTGGAAGCGTGTCCATTCTCACTTCCTATATGGAATGCGACGTCTAGCGGATTAGCCATGTTCATTTATATATACAGCTATCATTTACAGAAATAATCACAGTTAAAGTGACAGTGACCTGTTTCTGACGTATCTCAGGAAGTCCATGTGCAGAACGTAGAAGCGCGTCTCGTTGAACTGACCAGAGTACTGAGTCCAGGGACTGAAGACCAGAGCAGAATCAGGACTAAACAAGGACTAAACCAGGGCCAAACCAGGACTAGACCAGGACTGAACCAGGACTAAACCAGGATCGAACCAGGTCTAAACCAGGACTGAAACAGGACTGAACCAGGACTTAACCAAGACTGAAACAGGATTCAACCAGGACTAAACCAGGTCTAAACCAGGTTTAAACCATACAGGATTGTAGTCTTACCGGCGTCCTTTATATGATCCAGCGGTGGGTCTCTCTCGTTTGTAAAGTCCTGTCAACCACTGAAAGTCCCTCATACCCTCAGGAATCAGCACATACTTTATACCCTGAAACAACAAGAGATTATAGAACCAGGACTAGACCAGGACTAAATTGGGACTAGACCATGACTAAACCTGACAAACTCAGGACGGAACCATGACTGAACTAGGATGAAATCAGGACTAAACCAGGACAAACCCATAATGGAACCTAGACTGAACCAGGACTTAACCAGGACTAGACCAGGACTAGACCAGGACTGAATCAGAACTGACCCAGAAGCTCATAGACATATAATCATATAATCATATAATCATTCAATGCTAGTGCTATCATCCATCCATTAGCATTAGTCACTGCTGAGTCACTGCTGAGTGTTTAAGCCATTTGGTGTTTTATTTGCATCATCATTAGTGTAAAAGGAGCTTCTGAGCTAACGGCTAACACACTTTTATTTGAGATTTGTGAACTTGAGTGGTTGTGGTGAACATCTAGTGCCACTAAAGCTCCTCTGTTTACACAACACTGTGAGGCATGCGGATACATGACCAAAATAGGAAATACACATTTTCTATACCTTTGCTTCATACATTTGTATGTGATGGAACATTCAAATTGACCTAACTCTGGGAGACAGAGAATTTTGTGTCGATGAATGTCTGTGGTGATGTTAACTGGAAGCAGTGATCTGTCTTTAATCTGAGCTTTGTTCTAACACAGTCTGACCAGAAAGAACTGACTTAGCAGGAACTCCAACAGGTGAGCTGATCTGTGCTGTTAAACAAGTCCCGCTCAAAGAATATGACAATCACAAGCTAGTGTAAGGCACAAATCCATCTGCACATGCTCTGCACCCCTGAACCTGGTGCCTATAAAAGCGCGTTCCCACTCTGGTTTGGACTGTTCACGGTACAATAAACGGGTTATGGTGCTGGCTGTGGCCCCCAAAACACTTGTGTGGCTCATTCCTGCTCATCCACTGGGTCCGCTACACTAGCCAGCATTAGCCAACAGTTTCAGTCACTGTCACCTTTTAATTGAAAGTCAAACTCCTAAACAGGACCATGAACGCTCAGACTGATCACAGGCACCTGAAAATGTGCTCTTTAAATCCATTTTGTTTTTTTTCTTGAGTTTTCATGCCATCTTAATACTTTTTTGTCATTGTTTGCTAATGTGTCACTGCAGTAACTGCTGAACATTCTGTCATAGACATGCCCGTTGATGTCCCCCAGCGTGACGTCACTGCAAAGTATCGATAGATTGTGTGCGTACCGGGTCATGAGGGGCTCTTCTGTAGTTGTATTTGCTGAACAGTATTTCAGACGACGTGATGGAGTGAGCTGTGTGAACGTAAACATCAGTGCGATTCCCAACATCCTCCTCATAACCCTTTATCGCTGCTCCATTTACCCTGAGGACAAAAGAGAACAGATCAGACAGGAGCAGCGCTAGAATCAGGTCTAGACCTGGACTTCATGCACTAGATCAGGAGTGAAACTGAACTAAACCAGTTCTGGGAACACCACACCCAGAACTTATTGAATGTGGGGATTAAATAAAAGAGGAACACAAAGACATGTCAAACATAATGTCATGTATGAATCAGGTTTGTCCAGTTTGAAAAATCCAAATGAAAAAAAGCACAGCTCTGTTTGGACAAAACTCATCACACAAGAAGAGGATTAAATGAAAGACAAAACTGTTCTTGTTAAAATGACCAAATAGTTTAAAGCATTCTCTGCCAATGTGGACCTGTGTCTAAAGTGTATTTTTCAACCTGAGATTTGAACACTTCAGCATCTATATGTATGACGTCACTGAAACTCACAAAAGTCTATCACTAAAATATAAAGTTTGGATATGGAACTTTTCAAAGATCACTGGAAGCCCTCACCATCTTCTCTCCGTCTCTTGCTGAAGGCGGACGTGTTTGCCCTCTCTCCCTGTGTCTTTTGTGCTCTCTCGTCTCGTCTCTATTTCTCCTGTTGTGGTGGATTTTTGAATCCTAAATTATGAAATTGATAAGCTGGTCCCTAGACGCAATTGACTTTTTTCACAAAGGAATGTAGGTTCGGGAGAGCCGACATGTCCAAACGGAACTTATGCTGCTGGATACGCATTGGGACACTTACAAGTGGCTCACCGTCTGTCTGCCACCGCCGTTCCTAGACTTATTTGGATTTTTGTTGGCAGGACATCTGACGATTGGTCGGGGGATGTTTCTGATCTATCGGAAAAATGGAAAACTGGCAGCCAATAAAGCCCAGAAGCTGTCAGCTGTCATCTCACACCACGGCGGAGCCGTTGCTGACCTGATGAAGGTTTTACATCAGAAGGTGACACAGATTGAGGAAATGTACCATCTCCAATCTGTGGATACCCCTCAGCACTCGGATGCTATCATGAACATGCTTACGGACCTGTGTAGGAGAGCCAAACGTATAGTTCCAGTTTGAACGATGCAGAGCTTAAGCATGGTACCCATGATAACCATAGCTTTCCAAACTGCCACATGAGAACATTTTTCACCATTTTTACTAACCATTCTACCACAGTAACACAGACAAATCAGGAGTCTAACCCACAACCTCCTCACTGAGGGGACCCAGGCTCACCACTGTGCCACAGCAGTCTGACCTGAAGACATAGTCGTGTGACTCGATCTCGGCTCCTTTCTTGGACCTCCAGAGCACTCCTCCATTGGCCACCACAGCACAGCTGATGCAGTCTCTGCCTGGTTTAGGCGGCAGCAGCGGCTCCTTGGGCTTCTGCACCAGGTTCAGAGCGGACATCACATCTGAGAGAGAAAACACCACTGTTTACATCCAATGGGAGACATTTCATTAATATACTCTGATTTTACATCACTTTATATGATTCCCCTTTAGATAAATAAGAGTGTGTCTGCTTCCACACACCACAGCAAAACTGGGACCAAATCTAATCCTTAGAAGGAAGCGCTGGACCTTTTGGAGCTGGACTTCGGACTAGACTCTCTGGACTGACCTTGGTGTGTGTAGTTCATGTGGAGCAGGACTAATCCAGAACTAAACCAGGACTAAACTAGGTCTAAACAAACACTAGACCAGGACTAGACCAGGACTAGGCCGGTTTGGCCCTGACCTTGGTGTGCGTAGTTCATGAAGCCGAAGGGGTTGTTGAAGTGAGAGAGTCGGTTCCACTCGCTCATGCTGATGCTCCCGTTGTACACGTACATTCGAATGTTTGGGATGAACTTGTGTTTGAGCTCCGGCTCGGCCTGGATCCTGGTCCAGAGACTGCTGTCACACTTCTGGAGGACACAGGACACACCACATTTACTCTCATCTGGGTTTTGTTTTATTTTTAAAGCTCTATTACATAAAACTGACTCCTGTGAACTTTAAGTCATGTTATAATGGATACCTCCTCAAAAACCTGGAGTTGGAGGAGACCTGGAGTTGTGTTTGTTTCATTCACATGTTTGAGTAACTCTTTATTATTGATGGAATAATTGTATATATTATCAACTTTTGTGATTCTTTATTCATAGAAATGAAGTTTTAAATGTGTACGTGACTTATAATCATATGTTTTTGAGTTGCAGAAATGTCAGATATCTGATATCTGATATATCAGACAGCTCGGCTCCTGCTTTCAGTATCTGCTGATGTCACGGTGACATTGTCACTGTGATAGATGCCATATCTGGAATTATCTTAAAAGTGTTTTTTGTTTATGTTTTATCACTGTCCTGCCACGTTTCCCCCCACCCCTTTAGGGCAGGGCAGTGGGTTGTAACTAGGGTTGTGAAACTGAATAAATATGCAGCGGAGAGCACAGAGAACCAGAGCGCTCAGAGCAGATTGTGCCAGAGCATTTGTTATCTGGGCTTTTCTCTCTGATCGTTCTCCGCTTGCAAGTGAAAAACCTAATCTGTCTTGTCTTCCTTTCCTTGTTTACAGTATATGTTGGGTTTACCAGCACCCATCAAATGGTCCTTCGATAGCCGGATCCCAAGACACCTAAAGGCTCCAGAGGGTGTCTGAGATTTGGGAAAGACAGTGGCCACTGCATCTGAAACCTTTGCCGGCCGACTCTGATTCATCACTTGGAGTTGACAGGATACCGAAGGAGGAAGACAACCAGATTCAAAAGAACTGAGTGAGTACGTCTAAGTTTAAAACATGTGTGACTGAGGGTCATAGCGCTTAGAAAAACCCTAAAAATCCTAGGCTCTATTAGGTAAAACGTGGACTAGTGTCCCTCTATCGGGTGGCGGGTGAGTCACTGGCAGGTAGTAAAACACTGAAAGGAGTAGTATCCTTCTAACGGGTGACAGGTTAGTCACATACAGTTAGTAAATTACTGAAGGATGCGGTATCCCTTTATCGGGTAACAGGTTAGTCACTGGCTAGATAATAAAAGACTGTGAAAATCGTACTCAAATAAGGGAATAAAAGTTCTGTGTAAAAGTGTGTACGCGTGGAATTACAGGCCGTTAACACTGTAATTCATATAAAACTGTTCAGAACAATACAGTGACTTGTTGCAGAAGCAGAGGCAAGATTTTAAAGTGTACATGTTAAAGTGTACTAGACATTGAGACTGTGCCAGGCTAAAGTGAAAAATACTGCAATACTGATTATCACTGTCTGAACAAACCGCATCCCAACCTATAGAGACTCCCCTCTGGATGAAAAGGTTGGACCAAATTGATCAAAATTGGAAACAAACAGACAAAACTTCAGAGTAAGGATTATAAAAGTATTGCGCAACAAAATAAAGACAAAATAAAATACCTAAAATTATGGGCAAGAAAATATAACTTTAAAGGGAAGTTAAACACTGTAGATATAATACAGTTAAGAGAAAAGATCTATGCAGATTGTGGAGGAGACGTAAAAAAAAAAAAAAATGAAAAAGAAAGGATATGACGACACAGAGTTCTGGTTAAAAATAGCACTGAGCCGAAAAACAGTCTGAACTGACCAGTCCAGGCTCCTGCCCCGCACCAGGCTCACCTTTTGGCCGTGTCCAGGCTCACCTTTTGGCCATGTCCAGGGCGCTCTTCACGTGGCGCAGAGCTTCATTTCGCGCCGACTCAAAGCTCATTTCCTCCGGCGCTTCATCGTCAGACTGCTCCAGTGACAGGTTCAACTCTGCGCTGTTTGTATCATTCGCCATTTCGATTTTCAGACGTTTCTCTGCCTGATCCTGAACACAAAGCGCGTCATCAACGCGCGTCATCTCCGCGCGTCATCTCCGCGCGTCATCAATGCGCGTTATCAATGCGCGCCGCGTGTTTGCACTCCGCCTCCGCCTGGCAATTCTATATACTATTATACGTTTAATTCTGCTTTTCATATTATCATATTATATCAAATATCCTCCTGGGACCCGAAGAAAAAAAAAGTGTATTTATTTACACTCAACAAAAATATAAACGCAACACTTTTGTTTTTGCTCCCATTTTTCATGAGATGGACTTAAAGATTCAGTCCAGATACACAATATTACCATTTCTCTCAAACATTGTTCACAAATCTGTCTAAATGTGTGATAGTGAGCACTTCTGCTTTGCTGAGACAATCCATCCCACCTCACAGGTGCGCCACATCAAGATGCTGATCTGACATCATGACCAGTGCACAGGTGTACCTTATAATGCCCACAATAAAAGGCCACCCTGAAATGTGCATTTTTTTGCTTTACTGGGGGTCTGGGGACTCAGAACCAGTCAGTATCTGGTGTGACCACCATTTGCCTCATGCAGTGCAACACATCTTCTTCGCATAGAGTTTATCAGATTGTCAATTGTGGCCTGTGGAATGTTGGTCCACTCCTCTTCAATGGCTGTGCGAAGTTGCTGGATATTAGTGGGAGCTGGTACACGCTGTTATATACGACGGTCAAGCACATCCCATACATGCTCAATGGGTGACATGTCCGGTGAGTATGCTGGCCATGCAAGAACTGGGACATTTTCAGCTTCCAAGAATTGTGTACAGATCCTTGCAACATGGGGCTGTGCATTATCTTGCTGAAACATGAGGTGATGTTCATGGATGTATGGCACAACAATGGGCCTCAGGATCTCATCACAGTATCTCTGTGCATTCAAAATGCCATCAATAAAATGCACCTGTGTTCTTCGTCCATAACAGATGCCTGCCCATACCATAACCCCACCACCATGGGCCACTCGATCCACAACATTGACATCAGCAAAGCTCTCACCCACACGATGCCACACGCTGTCTGCCATGTGCCCTGAACAATGTAAACCGAGATTCATCCGTGAAGAGAACACCTCTCCAACGTGCCAGACGCCATCGAATGTGAGCATTTGCCCACTCAAGTCTGTTACGGCGGCGATCTGGAGTCAGGTTAAGACCCCGATGAGGACGACGAGCATGCAGTTGAGCTTCCCTGAGACGGTTTCTGACAGTTTGTGCAGAAATTGTTTGGTTATGCAAACCAATTGTTTCAGCAGCTGTCCGAGTGGCTGGTCTCAGACGATCTTGGAGGTGAACCTGCTGGATGTGGAGGTCCTGGGGTGGTGTGGTTACACGTGGTCTGCGGCTGTGAGGCCAGTTGGATGTACTGCCATATTCTCTGAAACGCCTTTGGAGACGGCTTATGGTGGAGAAATTAACATTCAATGCACGAGCAACAGATCTGGTTGACATTCCTGCTGTCAGCATGCCAATTGCACGCTCCCTCAATGCTTGTGACATCTGTGGCATTTTGCTGTGAGACAAAACTGCACATTTCAGAGTGGCCTTTTATTGTGGGCAGTATAAGGCACACCTGTGCACTAATCATGATGTCAGATCAGCATCTTGATGTGGCACACCTGTGAGGTGGGATGGATTATCTCAGCAAAGCAGAAGTGCTCACTATCACACATTTAGACAGATTTGTGAACAATGTTTGAGAGAAATGGTAATATTGTGTATCTGGAATGAATTTTATATCTTTAAGTACATCTCATGAAAAATGGGAGCAAAAACAAAAGTGTTGCGTTTATGTTTTTGTTGAGTATATTTATTTATTCTTTTTTTTATTTTTTTATTTTTTTTTTATTTTTTATGTATTGATCTGAATGGAGACCATGTGTGAGACAATATCCATTGAAACCTGAATCCTTAGAAGGCATAAAACCAGTTATACAAGATCTGTTAAAGGCAGGAGTGTTAATAGAGTGTAATGACTCACCATGTAATACTCCTATTTTTCCAGTACAAAAAGCAGCGCAATCTGTAAGATGGAGAATGATACAAGATTTACAAGCTGTAAATCAAGCAGTAATCCAAAGAGCTCCATGTGTTCCAGACCCACACACGTTATTAAACTCGTTACAACCCAATTCTAAGTATTTCACGGTCATAGACATTTCAAATGCATTTTTCTCAATCCCAGTACACAAAGACAGTCAATTTTGGTTTGCGTTCACCTACAATAATAAACGCTACAGTTATACCCGGTTACCACAAGGTTACTGTGAATCTCCAACAATATACTCACAGGCTATGAGTTTGAATTTGTCTAAATTTACACCTCCAGGAGGAAGTCAAATCTTACTTTACGATATTTTGATTTCATGGCCAGATAAGGAAACATGCCAAAAAGATACAATAGCATTATTAAAATATCTAGCAGAAACCGGACATAAAGCAAGTAAAAATAAAGTACAATTTTGTAAACAAGAAGTCAAATACATTCTCTCAGTAATGGAGGCAGAACAATTACTAATGACAGAAAAGCAGCTATCCTGAATGCACCAAAACCAGAAACCAAAAAACAAACAATGTCTTTTTTAGGATTAACGAATTACTGCAGACAATGGATTCCATGCTATGCAGAATTAACACATCCATTAAGTCAACTAATATATGAGGCTACGTTTATACGGCGACGATCAAAACAGAAGACGCAAAAGTGGCGTCTCGTCTTCAATCGTTTAGACGAGCGTTCTCAACAGGAAATGTTTGTTTATACAAAGACGCAAAAGTGGGCGAATTCGATTGAATATGCATGCCAGAGCTACCTTTTTCAGGACACCACAGGGGCTCTCATCACGGTTGTTTCGCCCTCGATGTAGGGTCGGAGCTCTTCGCTTAATACAACAAGAGCATAGACCGCGGAACGCATGTGAACTAGGGGGGGCCACAATCGCAAGAGGGTGTCACCGAAATGTTTGGTCGAACATAATGCATAGCCTATAGGCTACATTATACACGGACAGGCACGTAATGCGTATCTCAGTCATGTCAACCAGCACAGAGCCACACAGCATAAAATGCACAAGAAGAGCACCTCGGTAGTCGGTGGTAACGCAACTTAAACTGCTAAAGTGCTAAAGCACTATGAGAAACACAGAACCAGACAAGTGCACTTGGTGGTGTTCGGACAGAGGAAAGTATGCGAATATGCCTGCAGTTTTATCAGAGCTGTGTGTGTGTGTTGCGCGCGCGTGCACGTGTGTGTTTCCACAATATGCCAGATAACTGCGCAGAATAATGCCCAAAGAGCCAACGCTAACCCAGCATCAGTTATGACTTTAGTTCACAATATGCCAGCACAGAAGTGCGCAGAACTGCCCAGAAGTGCCAACAAGAGCTTGTTTAGTCATTCTGAAGTTTTCCACCCAAGCACTGTCATCAACTAATCCATTCTCAAAATTGTCCCACCGCTGACTGGTTCTGCCCGGTCTTGTCCAAACTCGCCTCTGTCGCCTGCGACGTATTGTTATTGTTTTTACCGGCTTAGCGCATCAGGTCAGGTGTATGTGACGTGAACATGTTTTGCGCTTCTTGCCGTTTAGACGGAGACGCGACCTGGGCCGTCTTCAAAACTCCACACTCTGGAAGGAGTCTTCAGATTTTTGCGGTTTCAGAGCCTGACGGCGCCGCCGCCGTGTAAACGAAAGACACTTCCGATAGAATATTTTGTCGTTTTCAGTCGCAATCGTCCTCGTCTAAACGGCCCCTGAGACTCCAATAGCAATGAAAGATAAATTAAAATGGACACAGGAAGCAGAAAAGGCATTCTGTGATCTAAAACAAACTTTAGTCTCAAGTGTAAGTCTAGCCTTACCGGATTATTCAAAACCCTTCGTGCAAATGATAGATTGTAAAGACATGTTCATGACATCAGTAATAACTCAACTCCATGGAACTAAATTAAGACCCATAGCTTACTAATTAACTAAACTCGACAATGTGGCACAAGCTATGCCACACTGTCTAAGAGCAGTAATAGCAGCGTCTATGGCAGTAGAAGCTTCAGCAACATTAGTGTTATTTCACCCATTAACGCTCAAAGTACCACACGCTGTAGCAGTATTACTATTACAGAGCAACCACTCATTTTTATCACCAGCAAGACACCTTTCATGTATGACAAATTTATATTCACAACCACATTTAACCATAGAAAGATGTACAGTGTTAAATCGAGCCACATTAATGCCAACTGAAGATAATGGAAAATCACATAATTGTAAAGAATTAGTAGAACAATCAACAAAATGTAGAGAATATTTATTAGATACTCCAATTGAAGGAGCAGAAACTGTATTTGTAGACGGATCATCTAAAAAAGACAATTATGGAAAAACGCAGACAGGGTATGCAGTAACAACAGTAGATAAAGATTTAAAAGCAAATAAATTACCTCCAAATTATTCAGCACAGGCAGCAGAATTAGTAGCACTAACAGAAGCATGCAAATTATTTAAAGGCAAGAACGTAACAATATATACAGATAGTCAATATGCATATGCGACAACTCACGTATTTGCACAACATTGGAAAAATAGAGGAATGAAGACTTCTACAGGAAAACCAGTAACTCATGCTGAATTATTGACAGAATTAATAAAACTAAACTAACTAAATAAAATAGCTATTTTAAATGTGCAGCACACAGATCAGGAACAGATGAAGTAACAAGAGGAAATGCAATGGCAGATTAAACAGCTAAAGACGCAGCAGAATACAAAATAAATACATACTCTTTAATGGACTAAACAAAAAAATACTACAAGACATGCAAGAACAAAGCTCTAAAACTGAAATAAACTTATGGAAAAGAAAAGGAGCACAAATAAAAAAACGACATATATATGTGACCAGAAAATAAACCAATACTACCACAGAATTTATATAGATACGCAGCAATATTGAGCCATGGTAAATCACATGTCTCAACAGGAGGGATGGTATCTATGATAAATACGCAGTATACAACGTATGGATTTAATAGCTACTCAAATAAATTTTGTAGAAGATGCCTAATATGTGCAAAACATAATCCACAAGGAAATCTTAGACCAACTAGAGGTAAATTTCCAGAACCACAATACCCATTTCAAGAAATACATATGGATTTTATTCAACTAAATCAAAGTAAAGGTATGAAATATTGTTTAGTAATCATAGATGCGTTTTCAAAATGGACAGAGATATTTCCAACTAAACATCCAGATGCATTAAAGGGACAGTGTGTAAGATTTTTACCCATTAATTACATAAATTGAAGATACCCATTCAAAAATACAGTGTTTTCCAAGCCTTTTCACTTCCATCATGAAATCAAAGTATTCTTTTGGACTTAGATATAGTCACATAAAAGGGGGATCTTCCCCGACATTGACATTTAAGAAACACATTAAGCACCTCACAAAAACCGTTAATTTTAACTTAGTGAATTTTAGACAAGTAAGACCCTTCATGACTCTATATGCGGCACGAATGTTTTTACACTCTATGATTCTGTCTCATATAGAGTACTGCATTACCACATGGGCACTTGCAGCTGGCACAACACTAAAACCAGTTGAATCACTTTTTAAAAAAGCTGTGAAAATATTAGACAAGAAACCATTCTCAGTTCACCACTGCACAATTATAGACAAGTATAACTTACTCAATTTTAATAATTTTGTTCATTTTAAATACGGTTGTTTTATATATAAAGTTTTACATGGACTTGCTCCTCCTCCGCTGCAGAATTTTATTAAAACAAAGACTGTCAGTGGGATGGGAACAAGGGCCACGGCCCAGGGGAACTGTGAGGTCCCACACAGACGCACTACATTTGGACAAACTGTGCTCTCAGTCAGAGGCTCTAAGTTCTGGAACACACTCCCATTATCAATAAGAGAGACTCCAACACTGGACACTTTTAAATCATACTTGAAACGGTGGCTAAAGGAAAACCAGACTTGTGGACATTTTTAATGTTTTAATGTTTAATGTTTTAATGTTTTAATGTTTTAATGTTTTAATGTTTTAATGTTTTAATGTTGGTGTTATTGTCAATTGTCATTGTTTTATTGTTTTTGCTGTGGTGTCACCTGCCTAGGGACTACAGATGGAAATTAGCATTCTTGCTATAATCTGGCATATTTACACTGCTGCTGCAGATGTTCATTAATATGCACTGTCCCTATTAAATAAAGAATAAATAAATAAATATAGAGGCAGCCATTTTGAATACGAGAGCCGCAGAAGGACATTTGGGCTCATCCTTTGCCTAGGCTCCTGTTAGCGCCTGCTCAGCCGCGCTGCATGTGGGAGCGAAGGAGAGAAGGAGAGAAAGGGAAGGGGAGGGGGGAAGGGGGAGCCTCGGTGTTGGGTAAACAGAGAAAGGGAAGGGGAGGGGGGAGGGGGGAGCCTCGTGGTTTTTCAAAAGTTCAAAAGTTCAAAGTTCAAAGTCAGCTTTATTGTCAATTCTGCCATATGTGTTCAACATACAGTGAATCGAAATTTTGTTTCTCTCTGGCCAGGTAGTGCAAAAGACAGTGTACAAAATACAATATGAAGACAAAACACAACAAAAAACTATCTAAGACAGAGATCTAAAGTTAAAACTAAAGTCTACGATCTAAAATCTTAAAACAGTGCAACATAATAAATAAACTATACTATATACAGATTTCCAAAGTGTGCAGTGTGCATCAAAATGTGCAATGGAAGATACAGCAGTGACTTGGTCATGTGCAGTAGAATGTGCATTAAGATAAAATAAAAATAAATGTGCAACAGTAGTAATTCTAGTGCAGTAACAGGAGTAAACAACAGTACTAAAATTCCAGTAGTCAATGTACAATAACAGTAGTAAACAACAGTGCAACGGGGGTAAAATTCAATAACAGGAGTAAACAACAGTACTAAAAATTCCAGTAGTAAATGTAAATGTGCAATAACAGTAGTAAACAACAGTGCAACAGGAGTAAAATCCAGTAGTAAATGTAAATGTGCAACAGTGCAACAGTAGTCCTTAGCAGCAGTTTTTTAAAGTGTCTAGAGTGATATGTCTTTTATGGAATACAGGTTATGCCAATATGGGGGGTGGGGGGTGGGAGATGGGGTGTGAGTTCGGGTGTGAGTTCAGCCTCCTGACAGCCTGGTGGATGAAGCTGTTTGAAAGCCTGGTGGAGTGGGCCCGGAGACTCCGGTACCTTCTCCCCGAGGGCAGGAGGCTGAACAGGCTATGTGCGGGGTGGCTCGGGTCACCCACAATGCTGGACGCTCTGCGGGTGAGCCGGTTTTTTGGTACAGCAGACAGGCTGCTGTATCACACGTCGTAATAACACGTGTTTTGGACTAAATTGTTTTACTGGATTTTATTCGCTGGATCCTTACGGACAGATTGAGAGCAAGTTTATGGTGAAATACAGAGTTTGACCTGTGCAAAGCATTCTAAGGTAAGCTAACCTCGTTTTGTGCTTTTCTGTATAAAAGCCCCATGTGCTCGGGGAGTGATTGTTGTGCAGGGAAATGAATTGCATAGTCAAAAAGAGGAGACTGTAAGGTTTCATTTGATGTGTAGAGTGTCATGCTACATGATCAGGAATGTGCGTTTTTCATGCGTTTTATTTATACCGTAGTTGTCGGCGAGAGCTCGCACAGCGCCGGGTGCGCGCGGCTACGCGAGCTGTCTGCCTTACGGCGCGCCCGGGTGACCCTCGAGGTCTGCCGTAGCCAAAAGAGGAAGTGGAACAGCTACTAACCACCTATGCGCCACGAATCCTACACACTGTCCCTTTAACAGTAGCAAAAGCATTGTGCAAAGAAATAATAATATCTAATAATAGATACAGATTAGTAGAAGTGATTCGTTCGGATAATGCTAAACATTTCGTTAATCAAATCATAGAATTGATAGGAAAGAAATTCGAGATAAAACTAAAACACTTCTGGTCATATCACCCACAGTCAGCAGGACTAGTGGAGAGAAGGAATGGTACTATAAAAACCAGACTTAAAAAATGTATGGAAGAAACTAAAAGACCATGGACTAAATGTTTAGATTTAGTCAAGTTAGAATTAAATACTACAGCTATACAAGGGCTAACTCCATTTGAGATATTGTTTGGTAGACCATATAAAATACCACAATTTAAACAAATATGGGAAGATGGGGAAGATATGGACTTAGCTTCACACATGAGAAAAATGTTTGAAAAACAAATAAACAAAAATACTGAAGTAGAACAACCGTGTTCTCCACAGGAAGAAGAGTTAGTGGAACCAGGGGACTGGATCTTGGTGAAAAGCATTAAGAAAAAACACTGGTATTCACCTAAGTGGGAAGGTCCTTATCAAGTATTGTTAACAACCCCAACAGCACTAAAAATAGCTGAGAGAGCAACTTGGATTCATCAAAGTCATTGTAAAAGGGTTATAAACTACAAAGATGCCGATAAATCACAGGAATAGAATACCAAAATGGCTAAAGACAGCTATAATGTGTTGGATATTGTTTACATTCTTTGTAATGACATTCCTACTAGTATGGTATCTATGGGAGGCACCCATCATCCAAGGAAATGAGACAAACATCACCACCACTCCCCCAGCAATCCTACGAAGACAAAAAAGACGGATTGCGATCATTATGTATTCATAAATCAGGAGTAGACCCATTTATAAAGTTTTTTATATGTTCTAACATAACACAGGCTGACTCGACAGAACTGCCTCAGCAGAAGGAAAGTCTAGTGATAGGACCACGAACTTTCACTAGGACGAAGATTAGGATAAAAAACAAAGCGCTAAGACGATTGGTTTCTAGTAGCTACAGGAATATCAGGACTCAACAACAACTGGTTGTTAATGGCGGAACAAGCAGCTAATTCATCACTATCAGACTGTTTAGTATGTTTGGGATCTAGACCAATTTTGAAAGTAGTCCCTGCACCCATTAACGGGACATGTATAATACCTATAATGACTTAACACCAATCCACCAAACTGTTCTGACTTAGATAAAACTTTTCCAGTCACCCAACCTGTAAAGATTAAACCAGTATTTGATGCTAAAGTAGCACTTCAAAATTTTATGTGTATAAATTTCAATGGAACAAAAAATGTCTTAAGGAAAATCCAGCAGGAATTTTGTGAAACTAACATTAGTGGAGGTGACAACATGAAAGTAATATCCAGATCAGACGTGTGGTGGTGGTGTGGTGAAGACAAGATCTATGACAAAATATAGTCTAATACTTCAGCTCGTTGTGCTTTAATTACACTGATTATGCCAGTGATAGTCCAACCAATGACTGCAGAAGAGATAAGTGCACATTACCAACTTGTGCTTGCAGGACATGTAAATCTAAGGAAGCGAACTAGCCACACCCCGTGATGAGGAGAGAATGACCCAACCTACATTGACGCTGTGGGTGTCCCTAGGGGGCGTTCCTGACGAATATAAATTAGCGAACCAGGTAGCGGCAGGATTTGAGAATTTGCCTATTATTGCTGCAATATTTCCAATAACGCCGAACAAAAATGTAGACAGACATCCACTATAACGTCCAGATACTTGGTAGTTGCACTATCTGCTGTACACGACCAACTTAAAGCTACCTCACTCATGGCCTTCCAGAATCGCATAGCGCTCGATATGTTACTAGCCAAGAAAGGAGGAGTTTGTGCAATCTTTGGGGATGTGTGCTGCACGTTTATTCCGAATAACACCGCTCCCGAGGGTAAACTCACTAAGGCCTTGGATGGCCTAAGAGCTATGAATAAGCGCATGAAGGACCAATCGGGGGTAGATACTTCCATGTGGGATGGCTGGCTGGATGTATTTGGAAAATACAAAGCCCTGGTAACGTCAGTCCTAATGTCAGTAGCAGTATTTGCAGCAATTTTGACCTTATGTGGGTGTTGTTGTATTTCATGTCTAAGAGCATTAATTAATAGATTAATTACAACTGCCATCTCACCCTTACCACAAGACAAGGAAATGATGATGCATTTGCTGACAGGCTATAATGGCACTCTAGCGACACCCATTGACGAAGAAACAGATTTACAGAATGAATTGACTGACTTATTCCAGGAAACAGTCTAAGAAATTAGACACCCTCTGAATGTACAATAACAATGAACGGGTAACTGAAAATCTGCAAAGAAGAGGTTACACGGGATATAACAAAAATTAATAAACAGGAGGGAAATGATGGAATAATTCTATATATTATCCACTTTTGTGATTCTTTATTCTTAGAAATTAAGTTTTAAATGTGACTTGACTTGATTACGTGACTTGTAATCATATGTTTTTGAGTTGCAGAAATGTCAGGTATCTGATATCTGATATATCAGACAGCTCGGCACCTGCTTTCATTATCTGCTGATGTCACAGTGACAATGTCACTGTGATAGATGCCATATCTGGAATTATCTTACAAGTGTTTGTTTATGTTTTATCACTGTCCTGCCACGTTTCCCCCCACCCCTTTAGGGCAGGGCAGTGGGTTGTAACTAGGGTTGTGAAACTGAATAAATACGCAGCGGAGAGCACAGAGAACCAGAGCGCTCAGAGCAGATTGTGCCAGAGCATTTCTTATCTGGGCTTTTCTCTCTGATCGTTCTCCGCTTGCAAGTGAAGCACCTAATCTGTCTTGTCTTCCTTTCCTTGTTTACAGTATATGTTGGGTTTACCAGCACCCATCAATTATTAGTGTGTCTTCATCCCCAATGCTCAAAACGCTCTGGTCCACCTTGTGATGTCATAAAGTGGTAGTTTTCAAGTGAACAGCTCTGTTAGCACTTAGGGCTCAAAACATACTGGAGGAAACAAAACAGGTGCACAGGTGTAATCTGGGAAAGACTGAAAGAACAGAGGGAGTTTATAGAGACTGAAAGAACAGAGGGAGTTTATAGAGATGTCCTGGGATGAATCGGGAATGAGCGGCGGCTGTAGGGAAAAACAGGGAGGGAGCAAAAGCAGGACCGGAACCAAAATGGAGCTGGACTCTTGCCAATAACACGTCACTGCTGAAGTTACTCGTGACAACCCAACCCAACTCCAGGAATGTTTGCGTTGAGGAAACTACAATAGAACAGAGATCAGAATACACTGTAATATGAGATGAATCTGTTGGGTGAGGAACAGAATACATCTAAAGTCAGGTGACTCATAATGTGTATTTCTTAGGATAAGATAAGATACGATAAGACTTTATTGATCTCACACAGGAGAAATTTACTTGCCACAGTAGCTCCAGGACAGTTTGGACAAGAAAGAAAAGTGCATGCAGGCAATGATGGAATAAAGTAACTAATAATAAAAATAGTAATAAGTAATAATAATAATTCTAGGGATTCCAAGTTTTTGCGAATCGGGCGTACAGAAGGAATTTTCAGGTACATTTCTGCGTCTAACTTTTGAACCGTATGTCCAATTTTCAAAAACATCACTGGACTCCTTGGGCCAAGCCGGATCCAACGTCACCCTATGATGTCATTTTGAATTTTATGAAAAACACTGAAAATGCTTCTCCTCCCTCAATTTTGGACCACTTTTGCTCAAATTTGGTACATAGCATCTTTAGACTGAGCCTCATCAGAAATATGCCTGGATTTTTTTATATCTCTTATTGTTTTGTCATGACAGCCAATCAAACCTGCAATTTTGACCTGCTGGTGACCCTAGAGGGCCCCCACCCCCAACCCTCTAGCGCTCGTGGCGCTAGAGGGTTGGGGGTGGGGGCCTATAAATCGCTGTGGGTAATGAGGAGACTGGCTGGAATGTGCATGCAAAATTTCACAACTTTTTACCAGACTAGGGGTTGCCATAGACTCCCAGAGGCGGAAGAATATTTTATTATAATAAAAAAAAGAATAAGTAGAAACACTATGGGTGCCTCGAAGTTTCACTGCTTGGCCCCAATAATAATAATAATAATAATAATAATAATAATAATAATAATAATAATAATAATAATAATAATAATACAAGCATCAACAAGGAGAGCATGGAAAAGAGGATATTGCACGTCTGGCCTATATAGTAGAATTATACAGTCTGATGGCGGTGGGGATGAAGGATCTGCGGTAGCGCTCCTTCTTGCACTGGGGGTGCCTCAGTCGGCTACTGAAGGAGCTGCTCTACAGTCCGGTGCAGAGGGTGAGAGGTGTCGTCTATGATGGACGTGAATTTGGCCAGCACCCTCCTCTTAGCCACCTCCTCTACAGAGTCCAGAGGACAGCCCAGGACAGAGCTGGCCCTCCTGACCAGCTTATTGAGTCTTTTTCTGTCCCGCTCTGTGCTGCTCGGGGCCCAGCAGACGACAGCGTAGAGGAAAACAGAGGCCACCACAGAGTCATAAAAAGTCTTGAGCAGAGGCTTGCACACTCCAAAGGACCTCAGTCTCCTCAGGAGGTGGAGGCGACTTTGGCCCTTCTTGTACAGGGCGTCGGTGTTGTGGGACCAGTCCAGTTTATTGTTGAGGTAAACACCCAGGTACTTGAAACTGTCCACAGTCTCTATGTCCTGCCCCTGGATGTTCACCGGTGAGTGAGATAGTGGTCTCCTCCTGAAGTCGAACACCAGCTCCTTTGTCTTACTGGTGTTAAGGCACAGGTGGTTGCGCCCACACCAGTCCACAAAGTCACTGATGACCGAGTGGTACTCCAGCTCGTTCCCCTCAGACCTACAGCCCACAATGGCCGAGTCGTCGGAGAACTTCTGGAGATGGCAGCTGTCCGTGTTATATGTGAAGTCCGAGGTGTAGATGGTGAAGAGGAAGGGTGAGAGGGCAGTTCCCTGGGGGGTCCCAGTGCTGCAGACTACCACCTCTGACACAGCCGCCCAGCCGCACGTAATGTGGACAGTCAGTGAGGTAGTCGATGGTCCAGGCAGCGAGATGGCCATCCACTCACGCCTCCACCACCTTCCCCCACAGCAGCACCGGCCTGATGGTGTTGAAGGTGCTGGAGAAGTCAAAGAACATGACTCTCACAGCACTCCCGGCGGTCTCTAGGTGGGTGAGTGCCCGCTGCAGGAAGTAGATGATGGTGTCCTCTACTCCTATGTTTGGCTTGTAGGCAAACTGCAGCGGGTCCAAGGTGGGGCTCACCACAGAGTGGAGGTGACTGAGGATCACCCTCTCCATGGTCTTCATGAGGTGGGAGGTCAAGGCGACTGGTCTGTAGTGGGCAGGTTCCCTGGCGTTTGTTGTTTTGGGAACCAGGACCACACAGGAGGTCTTCCACAGGACGGGGACCTTCTCCAGGCTGAGGCTCAGATTGAACATGTAGCAGAGAACCTCACAGAGCTGGTCTGCGCAGGTTCTCAGCAGCCTGGAGCAGATACCGTCAGGTCCTGCGGATTTCTTCTGTCTGAGACGCCTTAGCTCCCTCCTCACCTTGTCCGGTGTGATGGAGAAGGGGGAGTGAGGGGGGGACTGGGGTGGACTGCAGGGGGTGGTGGTGGGGGGTGGAGGGAGGCTGGTGCTTCGTTGGGTCCATGTGAAGGGGGAGGGAGATGTGGCCACTGGCCCGGGGAGGTGTGAAGAGGAGGAGGGAGTCGGCAGAGGGGCAGAGGGGGTGGGGGGGGTGAATCAACCCTGTTGAAGTAACAGTTTAATTCGTCCGCCCAGCGCTGATCACCATCAGCTGTCCCTCTGCCACTCTGTCCAAAACCAGACATGTTCCTCAGTCCTCTCCACACGCCCCGTGTGTTGTTTTGGCCAGCTGCTCCTCCATCCTCCTGTAGTCCTTCTTAGCCGGATCCTCCACTGGAGCTCCCTCTAGATCCTTTTCTGCTCCTCTCTGTCCCCTGAATTAAAAGCCCTTTTCTTTTGGTTCAGGGGGGCTTTAAGCTCAGCGGTGACCCAGGGCTGGTTGTTGGAGGAACACCGTACTCTCCTAGTTGGCACGGTGTTCTCCACGCAGAAGTTGATGTAGTCTGTGATGCAATGGGTCAGGCCGTTGATGTCGTTTCCATGAGAGTCAGTGAAAATGTCCCAGTCAGTGTTCTGGAAACAGTCTCTCACAGGCCTCCTGAGTCCAAAACTTCACAGACTGCTTCTGCACAGGTCCTCTTCGCACCGTGGGTGTGTATTCAGGGAGCAGGTAGACCAGACAGTGATCCGAGCGTCCGAGCGGGAGGAGGGGGGGCGGAGATGTAAGCGTCTTTGACATTTGCGTAAAACAAGTCCAGAGTCTTATTGTCTCTCGTGGGGAATGTGACGTATTGAGTGAAAGTGGGAAGAGTAGTGGAGAGAGATGTATGGTTAAAGTCCCCAGTGATCAGAAATAAGGCGCACGGATGGCATATCATCATGTCATTCACGGCGTTATGGAGCTGTTCGCATGCTGCCGCACCATCCGCCGATGGAGGAATGTACACACAGAACACAATAATGTGTGTGAATTCTCTGGGCAAATAGTATGGCCTCATACCAACAGCGAGTAGTTCAATGTCCGGGGAGCACAGTTGCTGTTTGACGTGGATGTTCCCGGGATGGCACCAGCGTTCGTTAATGAAGAAGATAAGTCCACCTCCTCGTGTTTTCCCGCTCCCACTTATTCTGCCTTTATGACTTTGACTGAACAGGAGCAACGTGGGGCCGTCCTCCTGTGGACCCACCACCCGCAGGAGGATCCATCACGAGAGGGTCGCGTCCCTGCGCCTTCGGGTCGGGGACAGGTCTCTCACTGTTGTGTCGGCCTATGGGCCAAACAGCAGTGCAGAGTACCCGGGCTTCTTCGAGTGCCTGGGAGGGGTACTGGATAGTGCACCGACCAGGGACTCCGTTGTTCTACTGGGGAACTTCAGTGCCTACGTGGGCAACGACAGTGACACCTGGAAAGGGGTGATTGGGAGGAACGGCCTCCCTGATCTGAACCCGAGCGGTGTTCTGTTATTGGACTTCTGTGCCAGCCACAATTTGTCCATAGTTCAAGCACAAGGGTGTCCACCAGTGCATGTGGCAACAGGACACCCTAGGACAGAGAATGATGATTGACTTTGTTGTTGTGTCATCTGATCTCCGGCCGCGTGTCTTGGACACTCGGGAAAAGAGAGGGGCAGAGCTGTCAACTGATCACCACCTGGTTGTGAGTTGTGTCCGCTGGCGGGGGAGGAACCCGGAGAGACCTGGCAGGCCCAAACATATTGTGAAGGTCTGTTGGGAACGTCTGGCAGAGCCCTCTATCAGGGGCACCTTCAACTCACACCTCCGGGAGAGCTTCTCCTGAATTTGGGGGAGGCTGGGGACATAGAGTCCGAATGGGCTTTGTTCTTGGCCTCTATTGTCGATGCAGCCACCCGTAGCTGTGGTCGTAAGGTCTGTGGTGCCTGTCGTGGCGGCAATCCCCAAACCCGGTGGTGGACACCGGAAGTAAGGGATGCCGTCAGGCTGAAGAAGGAGTCCTATCGGGCCTTGTTGTCTCATGAGACTCCTGAGGCAGCTGATGGGTACCAGCGGGCCAAGCGTGCTGCAGCCCGGGTGGTAGCAGAGGCAAAAACTCGGGTTTGGGAGGAGTTTGGAGAGGCCATGGAAGAGGACTATCGGACGGCCTCAAAGAAATTCTGGCAAACCGTTCGGTGCCTCAGGAGGGGGAAGCAGTGCTTCACCAACACTGTTTACGGTGCGGGTGGGGAGCTGTTGACCTTGACTGGGGATGTTATCGGACGGTGGAAGGAATACTTTGAGGATCTCCTCAATCCCGCTGTCACGTTTTCCGAGGAGGAAGCAGAGGCTGAGGACTCGGAGGCGGACTCGTTCATCACCCTGGCTGAAGTTACTGAGGTGGTAAGGCCCCGGGGGTGGATGAGATCCGTCCTGAGTATCTTAAGTCTCTGTATGTTGTAGGGCTGTCTTGGCTGACACGTCTCTGCTGGAGAGGAGAATCTGACCGATAGTTGAACCTCGGATTCAGGAGGAGCAGTGTAGTTTTCGTCCTGGCTGGGGAACACTGGACCAGCTCTATACTCTCCATCGGGTGATCGAGGGTGCGTGGGAGTTTGCCCAACCAGTCCACATGTGCTTTGTGACCTGGCGAAGACATTCAACCGTGTCCCTCGTGGGGTCCTGTGGAGAGTGCTCTGGGAGTATGGGGTGCGGCGTCCTTTGCTAAGGGCTGTTCGGTCTCTGTATGACTGGAGCAGGAGCTGTGTTCTCATTGCCGGTAGTAAGTCAGACCTGTTTCCGGTGCATGTTGGACTCCAGGGCTGCCCTTTGTCACTGGTTCTGTTCATTATATTTATGGACAGAATTTCTAGGTGCAGTCAGGGGCCGGAGGGGATTCGGTTTGGGAACCACAGGATCTCATCTCTGCTGTTTGCAGACGATGTTGTCCGATGGCGTGCACTGGGGCAGTTTGCAGCCGAGTGTGAAGGGGCTGGGATGAGGATCAGCTCTTCCAAATCCGAGGCCATGGTTCTTGACCGGAAAAAGGTGTCTTGCCCTCTCCGGGTGGGTGGGGAGTCCTTGCCTCAAACGGAGGAGTTCAAGTGTCTTGGGGTCTTGCTCTCGAGTGAGGGGAGGATGGAGCGTGAGATTGACAGGCAGATCGGTGCGGCGTTGGCAGTGACGCCAGCTGAGGTGGCTTGGACATCTGTTCCGGACGGCTCCTGGACGGTGTTCCGGGCACGTCCCACCGGGAGGAGGCCCCGGGGAAGACCCAGGACACGCTGGAGGGACTATGTCTCCCTACTGACCTGAGAACGCCTTGGGGTCCCCCCGGAGGAGCTGGAGGAAGTGTCCAGGTTGAAGGAAGTCTGGGCTTAGACTGTTGCCCCCGCGACCCGGCCCCGGATAAGCGGAAGAAAATGGATGGATGGATATATGGGCTTTTTGTTATAAAAGCATTTCCATTTTAAAAAGTACCTTCTAATTCTGATCTGCCCTGAAACACCACACCACAGTGATGTCAGTGATGATCTGCAGGGGAAGGGCTTATCTTAATGTCATGCAAATGAGCACCATTCTGCCCCCCAGCCCTACAATGAGACAAAGAGGACTTTTCTCAGTTTAGTGTTTTCAGATGTGCTGCTTTCAAACGGCCACAAATTCTTCAAATGTTCTCAGATTTCCACATGTTAGGCATCATTGGAAAGCTTAGAAACTACACTTTCAGAATCTGTGAATAACTCTAAACGCCTCTGGGACGACTTGTGACTAGTTTTAAGTCACAACAAACAAAACAAATGCAAAACATTTGCAAAACGTCACATACATAAATACATATACATATACTGTATATACAGACCTGTGTGGTCTTGTGTCTCTGCCGGTCGGTCCTGTACTGGTCATCAAAGTCCCACTGGGGTAGTTTTTTGTAGTCTTTGCGTTGCAGTCTGGGGATGGGGGTGAGGCCGGGCGGGTCTGTCGTGGTGGGAGGAACCGTGGAATACTCACGACCCCAAAACTGTGGGTCAGCTATAGAAATGACCGGAACTCTGCTGACAGATAGAGGGACAGATATTTCACAGATGTGTCATAACCCTAACCCTAACCAAGAGAAACTACTTCATGCCACTTACACAATAAAAATAAAGCAGGGTTTTCCTAGTGAACCACAGAAATAGAAGAAGGAAACAACAATTAGCTATATAAGTTACTCTACAGCTCAAATCTTATGGTTTATCAACTAAAATAACAAAAATCTCCCCATTATTGCAAAGAAATTGTATAGACGATAATTACTGAGCCTAAAAGTGTAGTTGCCTCCCTCAGGAGGTATTCCAGGCATGTCCCACTGGGACTGATTTTAATAATCAGGTACAGCACCTTTTTTATTTTATTTTATTTTATTTTTTACTTTAATTACATTTAATTAAATTCAATTTAATGAAAGGGGCATTGTGTAACTTTTTGGTTTGGGTCTGTCACCTGCTTGTTTCTATGGATAAGTAATTGATCTGCCTGGAATGTTCCACAGTGTGACATTAAACAGCTCTACTTCACATTTATTCAGTCACAGATGGTTTTAGAGCTCAAAAATACCTATAAAAACAGGCCTAGACTGACTGTGAGCAGGGTCGCCTCTCCACAGATCTGACCTGTAACTTGGTCTGGTTTGGTCTCCATGAAGATAGAAAAGCTCCAGCAGAAAAGTTCCACAATGCACCTTTAGTAGTTCTATATATTATTGCCACCTTAACCCTCTGCTTCATGTAAAATGAAACTCAAACAATTCTTTCAAAATAAAATAAAATTTGAATTAAAATTACCTCATACATCCATTCATATTGACCCAGTAGATGCAGAAGACGGTAACTGTGACAACGGAGAGAAGCACAGGAACAAAATAAGAAGAAACTCTGGCCATGTCCCTCTGCCTTCAGTGACTCTGCTGCTCTGAGCCCAACACAGGTGAGGACAGTGAGGACAGGAGGACAGTGAGGACAGTGAGGACAGGAGGACAGTGAGGACAGGAGGACAGTGAGGACAGGAGGACAGTGAGGACAGTGAGGACAGGAGGACAGTGAGGACAGTGAGGACAGTGAGGACAGGTGACACACAGATAATAGGTGTGCACGAGAGGAGGGGGGAGGGGTGTGCACAAGAGGAGGAGGGAGGGGTGTGCATGTGAAGCTTTAAACATGTTTCAGCTCATCCAGCTGCTTCTTCAGTTCCGAAGCAGCTGGATGAGCTGAGGAACGTATTCGACCAAATAAACTTTTGCCCAGTTGGCAAACTGAATTTCTCCTTTTACCATTGGTTCTACCTGGACGACTTTATTTATTTATTTGACATCTACAGTCCCTGGACAGATGTTACATTGTCACCCTAAGAAAAAAAACAGTACATGCAACATGTACATGTACATACAACATTATTTACACTATTTACATGCTTTCAGGCTCACTCAGTAACAGCCATGCACACTTGGTAAAACATTAACAATATTTACATACCACAAATACACACACAGAACACACATACATCTGGCACCCCTCAGTAACACAACAAACAGAACAAAAAAGGTGACTCTACAAGGAAATGAATGTGTGCAGTGCTGATTTTCAATTAACCACTTTTTTAAAAGAGTCTTAAAAGTGTGGTATGATGGTGAGTTTCTGATATTTATGGGAGTATTGTTCCTTTGATGTGCTGCAGTGATGAAAAATTAGGACTGTCCAAAGGTGCTTTTCCTGAGTGGGATTATGCAGTCCCCTGACTGAGGGATTCTACACACTTCACACTTCATACTTTTTTAGCACATCATGTTTGACATTTCTTTTAAACACATGAATAGAGTTTGAATCTTTGATTTTTTTCATTTAGATTGTTCCATAGGCTCACACCTTTGATTGAAACACATTTTTCCACATGTTTTTTTTTTTTTTTTTTTAAGATTTCAATTCTGTTATGTTGCTCCCTTATAGTGTAACTAAGTAAGCAATTTTACTCGACACACAGAACACAGAGGACTTGCTTCTTGCTAAACTCACTTCACTTTATTATAACACAGGAAGAAGAATTCCAGGGGTTTGCCCTAGTGGCAGTCTGCCATCTATTGGTGACTATTGGCATAGCAAAACGAGGTTCAAGATTCAAGATTCAAGATTCTTTATTGTCATTATGCAAGCATAACGAAATTTTGATGGACTCCCGGCTACAGAAGTATAAAAATACAACAAGCATAAAGATAAAAATCATCATAAATAGATTTTTTTTTAAAAAGCATCATAAATACAGTAGTGTAAAGCTTCTGCAGTGTAAAGTGGGTGTTGCAGTAAAGTGCACTTAGTGCCAGTCAAACCTAATGTCCATCTTATGCCCTGTGTCTGTGAGATGTTGGGGGGGTGGGGGCCAGTTCCGTGGGTGTGCTCGGGGGGATGGGATGCAGTGGGGTGATGGCCTTCACAGCTCTGGGGAAAAAACTGTCTCTGAGCCGTGAAGTGGTTGTTTTAATAGTCCTGTACCGCTTCCCTGATGGGAGAGGTACAAACAGTCCATGCCGGGGTGGTGGGGTCAGGCGCTATGCGTCTGGCCTTCTGCTGAACCCGGGAGCTGTAGACCGAGTTCAGGTCTGGCAGATGACAGCCCACTATCCCCTGTGCAGTCCTCACCACCCGGGCTAAGTCCTTTCTGTTCTGTGCGGTGCAGCTGCCATACCACACCGTAATACTGAGAGCGCTTCAGCTTCCTGAGGAAGAAGAGACGCTGTTGGGCCTTCTTCACCAGGTGTGAAGTATTAGCAGTCCACGAGAGGTCAGAGGAGATGTGAATGCCCAGGAACTTTATGCTGTCGACACGCTCCACTGCTGCCCCCTGTATGCAGAGAGGAGCGTGTTCAGTCCTCCTGGACCTTCTCTAGTCCACAATCACCTCCCGTGTCTTGCTGGTGTTCAAGATGAGGTTGTTCCTTGAACACCGCTGTGTAAGGCTCTGGACCTCCTCTCTGTAGTGGGTCTCATTATCGTTGGATATGAGACCCACCACAGTGGTGTCGTTCGCGAACTTCACAACCATGTTTGTGGGGTGGATGGCAGAGCAGTCGTGTGTGAAGAACCATGTTCATACATAACATATCTCCTCTCCACTAAGATTTGTTGTCAATAAACAAAACATTTCCCCTTAACAGAACTTAAGTGGTAAGACTCTTTCTTTCCATTCTTAAAAATGTTCACTGGTCACGGTAACGGACTGGTGGTTGAGTAATCCTCACATGATAGCGTCTTACAGTCTCTGTTACCGGTGTAGGTTCTGTGTGTGATGTTTCATTGTTTTTGGTGTTCTGGGTGGTGTGTGTGGAATTATCTCAGTATCCTCCTCCTGCTGATGTATACTTGGGTTAAGTGTGGTTGTCTGAGGTAGTGACAACGGAAAACTCACAGGACAGTTTGCTGTAGTCTCTTGCTCTGACTCGGGAAGGGTCAGCATCTTGTCCACATGACGTTTCCATACCCCTTGTCTTCCCATATTTACCTTGTAAAACACTGGTCCGGTCTTCTCCATTACCACAGCTTGTGTCCACTTATCCTCCCCCTTCCTATAATCACGCCCGAGCACTGGCTCACCAACATCAAACTGTCTTTCATTGGAGTGTAGTTGATGTCGTTGCTGTTGAGCATCCTGTGACTGGTGCACTGCCCCAGCAACACTGGGTTTCAGGAAATCCACTCTAGAACGTAGCTTGCGTCCAGTGAACAGCATTGCTGGCATCTCCTTTGTTGTTGCATAAGGGGTGTTACGGTAGGTCAGGAAGAACGTTTCAAGACATTGTTGCAGTGGTGTTGTTCCTCTAGAAGATTTCAGAGCGTATTTGAATGTCTGCACAAAGCGCTTTGCCAAGCCATTGGAGGCAGGATGGTAAGGCGCTGAGCGAATGTGTTTGATTCCATTGGACTTCAGGAATATGCTGAATTCTTCAGAGCAGAACTGCTGTCCATTGTCACTGACAAGAATGTGTGGAATGTAGCGACTAAAAAGTCCCCTTAGCACTTGGATGGTTCTGCTGGATGTGGTGCATTCCATGAAGTGCACCTCAGGCCATTTGGAATGTGCGTCCACTGCAACCAGGTACATATGTCCTTCGAATGGACCTGCAAAGTCCACATGTATCCCAAGGACTGGATGGCCACATCCATGGGTGTAATGGTGCTAGACCAGGGTCTTTCTGTACACGTTGGCATGAGTGGCATGCTTTGGCTAGATGCTCGATCTGGGAGTCGATACCGGGCCACCAAACATAGCTTCGAGCTAAACTCTTCATTCTCACTACACCTGGGTGTGCCGAGTGTAGTTATTTTAACACACGGGGGCGCAGTTTGGGTGGCACTATGACTCTCAAACCCCACATGTGGCATCCGTGTTGCACAGTGAGATCAGGGCAGCGCCGGAGATAGGTTGACAACTCTTCACCTGAGTCCTTTGTAGCTGGAAAATGGCCAGTTATTATTCCATTATTATTACATATTACTATTTGCACTATTTATTACTTACTTTATCCCCTCCCTGCCTGCATGCACTTTTTCCCTCCTGTCCAATTGTCCTGGAGCTACTGTGGCGAGTAAATTTCTCCTGTGTGAGATCAATAAAGTCTTATCTTATCTTATCTTATCTTAACCATTTCCATCACACGAGACAGGGTGGTGTCAGACATTGTATGATGCTTGATCTCAGTGCTACTGACGGGTAATGTGTCAAACTGTGTAGAACATCTCTACTGCACCTTGTTTCTCACTAGGGGCATGAGGGAGCAGTAACCTCGCCAGTCCATCGGCGTTGGCATGTAGGGCACCTTTCCTGTACTCTATGGTGTAACTGTGAGCTGACAGTAGGAGCGCCCAACGTTGCATGCAAGCTGCAGCCATGGATGGTGTGCTTTTCACTGGACTGAGAATGGTTGTCAGTGGGCAATGGTTAGTGAGTAGCATGAATGTGTTACCATAAAGGTACTGGTGGAACTTGCGTACTCCAAACACTATCGCTAACACCTCCCTCTCAATCTGACTGTAGTTTCTTTCGGCTTTGTTAAGAGAGGCTATAGGTTTTTCAACGTCATCTGGCATGACATGCGAGAGCACAGCTCCAACCCCAGAGAGTGAAGCGTCGCAAGCGAGGTGGAGAGGTGGCTCAGGATTGTAGTGTGTGAGCCACCCTTGCGATACCAGGAGTGCCTTTGCCTTCTGAAAAGCTGATGCACAAGCTGATGTCCACTGCCATTTCTTTTCTTTGTTGAGCAGTTCATTCAATGGTTTCAACACAGTGGCTAGGTCAGGGATAAAGCGTCCATAATAATTAAGCATTCCTAAGAAAGAACGTAGTCGGCTTACATCGCCTGGTCCCGGTGCCTCCATGATGGCGTGTACCTTCTCAGGTGATTTGTGGAGCCCAGCAGCGTCAATGATATGGCCCAGGTATTCCACGGACTCCTGGAAGAAGAGACATTTCTCCTGTTTGAGGTGCAGGCCATATTCCTGTAGTCTGCTGAGAACAACATCCAAGGTTTTCAGGTGCGTCAGTTCGTCAGGACCACTGACAAGGATGTCGTCCAGGTAACTGTGAGTATGTGGCAGTCCAAGGAGCACTTGGTCCATTGCCTTCTGGAACAAGGCAGGCGATGATGCAACACCAGAAGGTAAGCGGTTGAAGCAGAAAAGTCCTTTCTGTGTCGATATTGTCAGCAGCTTCTTGGAGCTGTCTTCTACTTCCATCTGTAGATACGCATTGGATAGATCAAACTTACTGAAGCGTTGACCTCCAGCGAGAGAAGCAAACAAGTCCTCAATACGTGGGATTGGGTACTTGTCGATGCAAAGAGCTGGGTTGATGGTGACTTTGAAATCTCCACATAGTCTTTTTGTTGAAGGGCACCACTGGCGTGGCCCAGTCACCATGCGCCACAGGTGAGATAACTCCAAGCTCAGTGAGGCCTTTCAGCTCGGCCTCCACTCGTGGTTGAAGGGCATATGGTACGTTACGTGGTGGGCAGAATTTGGGTACACTGTTTGGTCTTAGTGTGAGTTTGGCTTTCACTCCTTTCATGGTGCCTAACTTATTGGAGAAAACAGCGTTTGATTGCATTGCCTTTATGTTCAGGCTTTCCATCTTTCTGTTTATATTCTCGGTCGTGGCTGCTTTTTACTTAACTCCTGCACATTCGTTTCATGCGGCCTTTCCCCCCGCACTGGTGACATTCACGGTCTTTGTACCAGCAGTCATCGTCAGTATGATTTGCTTTCCCACAGTGGCGACATTTCTCACTTTGCGAAAACACCGCATTCACTTTCAGGGAACTGCTTAACTGTTACATGTCCCGTGCCGCTGTCTCTCCCGACACTGCATGGTCAATTGCTTTCTGGAACGTGAGATCTTTCTCAGTCAAAAGGCACTTCTGCACAGTTTCACATTTTAATTCCCATACAAATCTGTCTCTCAGAGCGTCCTCCAAGTATGCCCCAAACTCACAGTGTTCTGAAAGTCTCTTGAGCATTGCGACATACTGTGCTACCGTTTTTCCTTCCCCCTGATTTCGCTTGTGGAACCTGAACCTTTTTGCAATGGTAATCGGGCATTGCAATGGTAATCAGGCCGATTTTTTTTTTTTTTTTACTTAGAGACCGGCCCACAGTTTAGAGGAGGTGTCCCATTGGTCCATTTTCAATAGAGATAGTGGACTAAACCAATCAGGATATAGAAGCTTGCGAGAGCGGTCCCACCCCTTTCTCTGCACTGATCTCCGCCAGCTTTGGTGTCGAGCGTGGAAACATGGAGAAGCGGCAGAAAGGGGGTGTGGAGAAGTTACGGGCTAAAAGATGTGAGAGGAGCAGCCAGAGACTATGGACAGGGAACCCGAGGGAACCAGAGAGAGCCCGAGGGAACCCGAGGGAACCAGAGAGAACCCGAGGGACAGAGTGACCAGGGAAGTGTCGCACAGGCACAGCAGGTCAGCAGGTAGTAATGTTAGGATAATACCGGGACTTTTAGGTGCTGGATAGGCATGAAAACCGCTCACCTTTCGGCGAAATTCACCATTTTGAAGCCAAAACAAATGACCTACGTGAATCGTGTAGATTCAATGAGTGAAATCCAAATACTAGGTGAATTTCTCCTGGGGGTGTGGTCACGAAAACGTCAAGCATGTTGCTATCCTGTGGTAGCAAGTGGTTGCGATGCAGTAGCATGTCAGCTAGCTCTAAAGTTTGAATGCTCAGAATGGACTTGCGGCAAGTACGCCACTTTTTCCTTTAAATGTTGCGCCCTGGTTTTACCTCGGCCAAGACGTAACAATAGTAAAATACTTTGCTTCGGGGAACACAAACATAAATTAGTCCGCTGTGCTCCGCTAATTATGAGGGGCCGGTCTAAGCCAAAAATGCCAGGGCCGTTTTTTTTGTCCCAGTCCAGCTCTGTGAATCTCATATCAATCAATCAATCTAACAATATTTATAAAGCGCTTTTCATACAAAATTGTAGCACAAAGCGCCTTATAGTGGTTAAGGATTAGAAGATTGACCTTTATTGATCTCGCACAGAAGAAGTTGTTTCTATATTTGACCCGGGGACCAACCCCATGATTTTGTTATTTAGTCTTGGTCAGGCCCTAAGCTGGAGGATTTTACCTCTGGAGCATGTTTAGGTTGGTGGGGGAAACCGGAGTGCCCGGAGGAAACCCACCCAGACACAGGGAGAACATGCAATCTCCACACAGAAAGGCCCGGGCAACCCGAACCTTCTTGCTGTGAAGCATGAGTGCTAGCCACTCAGCCATCGTGCTGCCAGAGGGGGAAAAAAAACAAAAACAGACGAACAGACAAACAAACAGATGGACAAACAAACAAACAAAAGAACAAACGAAAGACAAGCAAACAGACGACCAAAGTCAATCAAAGGCCAAGCTAAACAGATGAGTCGAGCCCACTCTTAAAAACATGAACGTTCTCTGCAGCCCTGAGGTTCTCCGGCAGGCAGTTGCATAGACGAGTACTGAAAAGATGCCTCTCCGTGAGTGTGTGTCCTGACTTTGGGAATGACCAGGAGCTGCTGCCGAAGGAGCGCAGGGCCCGTGAAGGTTCGTAAGGGGAAAGCACTTCTGAAAGATAAGAAGTGAATGGTCAGACAGGTTTGGGTAGAGTTTTGGGCCCCCTCGATGATGCTGTGACTTAAGGAGCTGCACGGCACTCCTCCGTGAAAAAAGAGTATCAATGGTGCTGAGGGTCCAGCTGATCACATCCATATTTTAGGAATTTGGAAAATCTGTTCCAAAAAGCGAGAAAATGACGAAAAACAAACTCTCTCTCTCACGGTCAGAACAGAATTTGTCTGTTTGTTTTTTTGTTTATTTGTTCGTTTTTGTTTTGTTTTGTTTTTTTCTCTGTTGGCAGCATGGTGGCTGAGTGGCTAGCACTCATGCTTCACAGCAAAAAGGTTTGGGTCGCCCGGGCCTTTCTGTGTGGAGTTTGCATGTTCTCCCCATGTCTGGGTGGGTTTCCTCCGGGCACTCCGGTTTTCCCCCACCAACCCAAAACATGCTCCAGGTAAAATCCTCCAGCTTAGGGCCTGACCAAGCCTAAATAACAAAATGATGGGGATGGTCCCCGGGTCAAATGCAGAAAACAATTTCTTCTGTGTGAGATCAATGAAAAGTCAATCTTTTAATCCTTAATCAGTGTAAGGTGCTTTGTCTTACATTCTGTATGAAAAGCGCTTTATAAATAATGTTTGATTGATTGATCTAAGATCAAAAGTTCTTTCAGACAAACCATTTTTTTAATGGTACATGCATTCTTTACAAACCAAAAACAAGACAGTGAAGATCAGACCTCATTTCCATTTGCACCAACCCTAACCCTACAGTGATATGCAAGGACCTTTATTTCTCACAGCGTACAAAGTTCACAGGATCTTTGTTCTCACACTTGACGACGTGGCATTGCATTTTGGGCTTAAAATATCTGAATTTCGGGGGTCATGTGATTCAAACTGAGGACTTTGGACTGAGGATGGACTTTTTTACGCTTTGCTTGTGCAAAACTAGTTTTGTGACTCATTTGCTGTGTGATTTGCTACAGCAGAAGCTAAACTTTTTGTAAATCCTGGTTTGAATTTTTTTAAAAAGGCAGCGAAAACGCACGTCCGATTTGGAGGACGCATCTGAGGCCAGGACATCAAGGCTGGAGGTGATGGAGAAAACACTAAAACGAGCATTAGAACAGCTATGAGATCAAACTCGTCAAATCTCGTCAAAATCGTCAAAATCGTCAAAATTTAAGGATTATTGGACTAAAAGAAGGAACCGATGGCAGGGACCCAGTAACCTTTTGAGCAGTGGATTCCTGATGTTTTGGAAATGGAAGAGAAACGGGTTAAGATTCAGACAAACCAGGTTTATATTTGTTTTATTTTTTTGGTACATGCATTATTTACAAAATAAAAACAATAAAGACAGTGAAGATCAGACCCAATTTCCATTTGCACTAACCCTAACCTTACAGTGATACACAAGGACCTTCATTTCTCACAGCGTACAAAGTGCATAGGATCTTTGTTTCCCAAGAGTTTCCCAAGATGATGGTGTTTATGGGTTTACAAAAGTTCCACTTCAGCTGTCGCTGCAGGTGCCCCATGAACTGACTGCAGTTCACAGGCTCGTTCAGGTTGTATGTGTGCTGCAAAATGAAGAGCCCATACGTAGTCAGGCTCACAGAAGGGCAGATAGACTGGTCCTCGTTCAGGTGGGGGCAGTCGGACTGGTAAAATTAAAATTCCTTCACTACAACCTCTAGAACATCCTTAATGTTTTGTCCTGAGTAAAACAGAGTGCATCTGCAAATAAAATACACTTTAATAATGAAGACACTGATGTAATATCTTAATATAAATTACTTCCGCTGTGGACAACAAACAACTGGCAGAAGAGTTGAATGACTTTTATGCCAGGTTTAACTCATCAACCCCCCCCTTCCCCCTTCCCCCCGGGATCAGTTAAATCGGCAGCAGAGCATTAGTCTGTCAAACCTACACTCTGTGCTTTGTTGTGTGCCCCAAATACTTCATTTCGTTTTATTATTTCTGTCCGAAGCTTCTCCTAAAGGATGTTCTCTGACAGAGTCGCTCAGATTGAATCACAATTAAACTGAACCATCCTTAAACCAAACATGGTGATGCCAACAGATGGACTTCAGTCCACAGAATCGAGCAATGCCTGATGTATAGCTTTAACGTTGAGCTATGTGCCCTATAAGAATACACACAGGCAAGGCAGGGTTTCCTCATATGTCATGGTTCTTCTTTTTATTTTAAATGTAAGTTTGGCCAGTGCAGTTGTACAACCCGTGTTAAAGAAACCCAACCTCCCTTTGCTGTCCAAAGTGCTGGAAAAAAATGTGTATATGCAACTGACCTCTTTTTTGAATGAAAATGGATTTTCCAGTCAGGTTCTAAAAGTGGACACAGTGCAAAGTCACCTTTGTAAAGAGTCTTTAGTGACATCCTTCGGACCCTCGGACCCTGGACTCACTGTTACTCTCGAGTTACTGTTGTACAGTGGACCAGCAGATATTACCGTCTCATCTGGAGCATCAAGGGTTTTGGCCTTGTCCTGGCTCAGCTCTTATTTGGCCAACCAATGTTTGGCTGTTCAAGTTATTGATGTGGGGTCTTCCCTGGTCCCTCTATCCTGTGGAGTTCCCCAAGGGTCAGTTCTCAGGACTCTCCTTTTTTGACTTTATCTGTTGCTTCTTGGGCCAATTCTCCCAAAACACAGGATCTCATTTCATTTGTATGTGGGTGACTGCCAGTTGAATGTGATAACTGACATTATAAATTAGTGATGCTAAAAGAGTGCTGCGATCTGAATGATTTTGCACAGAAAAACAATGGACTTATCATTAGATGTATTTTCCTAAAGTCGCTTAGTGCGCTTAGTGTAGTTCTGGTCTCTTTTGACAGTTGATCTTCACTGTCGAGCTGTGGTCATCTCCTGTACTGCTCCAGTGCAAAGACTCCACATGTCCTCAGGAGATGGACCAAATGTGTAAATTGCCTCAGCATTTTGGATGGAGTTCTCTGTGTTGATGACATAAGCAGAGGTGTTCCATTTTAAAAGTGACATTTCCTGTATTTTTGTACATTTTTCCACAGTCACTGAACTGAAGTAAAATTAAATACTGATCACAGGTTCTATCTCACCAAACCAAGTTAGAATGAGAAAAACATGAAAACCAGTCATATCACCCTCCACATTTACAAATAAATTCACACGTTGCTGCGAGTATCAACATGCCTCTACCCACACGTCACGATAGCTGTCAATCAAACATAGGGTTGCCAACTTCCTGAAAAGTTGGCCCCGCACACCGGTAAAAGTTTATTGCTAACAGCAGCGGCTGTAATGAAATATGATCACAATCATCTCGAGACCACGACAGGTGTCGTAGTACTCGACACCGATCGACTGGTAGATCGTGATCGATGTGTTGGGCACCCCTGTTTTATACACTATTTTTGATTCACACAGTAATACGGGACAAAGTGCATCCCTTTTCAGCTCAATACGGGACACATACTTTTGTTTCTGAATACGGGACGATTCCGTTTTTCAAGGGATGGTTGGCAACCGTAATCAAACATGTTGCTAATGCCAGCAGGAGCCACCTCTGGGAAAGTAGGCACCTGATTGGTCTGTTATTAATGTATAATATTGATTTATGAACAAAAGAGTGAAATACAAACACCAGGATCATGTAGAGCGGGTGAAATGTCGATGGAGCCAAACCCATGTTCATGCGGTGGCTAGCGGGACGTCAATCAGATCAACACGTCAGAATAAAAAGTGACCAAAAAAACATATGAGGTTTTCCGACGCCGATATCGATTGCTCAGGATCCTGAGAAACCAATGGCCTATATGCTCTACCGATATTTTTGGGCTTATTTGTGTTAGACTTCAGTACAAACTTATTCACAACCTTCTTTTACTACAAACAGGATAAGAAAGAAGTGTAGTCACATATTTACAGTACCTCTCTGGACTACAGTGTTCAAACAAAGCTTTCTGCACATGGATGCAGCTGATTGGCCAAACAAAATATTGGCCTCTGCTGGAGATTTTAAGATGATATCTGATGCGCTAAAAAGTGCAAATATTGGCCTGATATATCGGGCGACCTCCAATTCACACCTCCTCCACACCTGAGTCTGTAGCTTTGACCGCTCTGGTATGAAGTCTTAATCACTCCGTAGCTCGTAGAAGACAGGCTCCACTCAGTACTTGTGGTGGGCACTGGCCTCATCAGGTTTTGAGAGAGTTTGTTTTCTGGGCTTCCTTCGGTGGAGCCTATGCTTCCTTTGGTGGAGCCTGTGCTTCCTTCGGTGGAGCCTGTGCTTCCTTCGGTGGGGCCTGTGCTTCCTTCACTGGAGCCTGTGCGTCCTTTGGTGGGGCCTGTGCTTCCTTCGGTGGAGCCTGTGCTTCCTTTGGTGGAGCCTGTGCTTCCTTCGGTGGGGCCTGTGCTTCCTTCACTGGAGCCTGTGCTTCCTTTGGTGGGGCCTGTGCTTCCTTCGGTGTGGCCTGGGCTTCCTTCGGTGGAGCCTGTGCTTCCTTTACTGGAGCCTGTGCTTCCTTCGGTGGGGCCTGTGCTTCCTTCACTGGAGCCTGTGCTTCCTTTGGTGGGGCCTGTGCTTCCTTCAATGTGGCCTGTGCTTCCTTCGGTAGGGCCTGGGCTTCCTTCGGTGGGGCCTGGGCTTCCTTCGGTGGGGCCTGTGCTTCTTGCGGTGGGGCCAGTGCTTCCTTCGGTGGAGCCTGTGCTTCCTTCAGTAGGGCCTGTGCTTCCTTTGGTGGGGCCTGTGCTTCCTTCGGTGGAGCCTGTGCTTCCTTCGGTGGTGCCTGTGCTTCCTTCGGTGGGGCCTGTGCTTCCTTCGGTGGGGCCTGTGCTTCCTTCGGTGGTGCCTGTGCTTCCTTTGGGGGGGCCTGTGCTTCCTTTGGCGGGCCCTTTGGAGGGGCCTGTGTTGGCTCTTGTGGTTCTCCCAGGTACAGGTTAATGATGCCCAAGTCGTGAAGCCTCCTCCACAGCGTACTCTCCATGTTGTAGTTGTGGTTAGCGTAGAAAATCACGCGAGTTTTGGCTCCACGCTCAAAGTAGTAGTTGGAGTATTTCTTGTGGTCGCTTGTTATAAATCCATACGCATCCACCTGAAACACAGAAATTATGTAACTTAAAATGCCCAGATGTTTTATCTACTGATGTTATTATAATGTTCATCACAAGCATACCTGAAGTTGTGTTTTGTTTCATTCACACGTTTTATACACGAACCCTGCAGATTTATGCTCAGTTTTTCTCTCAATCAGAAAATAGTCTGCTCCACCTTGTGATGTCATGTGGTAATACAGGAAGTGCTCCACTGTGTTTTTAAACTCCATACACCTTCACTAGAATCATTTGAGTAATTTCAGGCCTGGAATAGCCAAGCTTCTCCAAACAAAAGGTAAAAGAAGCTATTAACTTGAAAAGTACGACTACATGACATCACAACACCTCCAGCACCATCACACTGAACATGGGGGCTCCCCAAGGATGTGTGCTGAGCCCCCTCCTCTTCACTCTGCTGACCCACGACTGCACACCGTCACACAGCTCCAACCTCTTCATCAAGTTTGACCCACGACTGCACACGTCACACAACTTCAACCTCTTCATCAAGTTTGACCCACGACTGCACACGTCACACAACTTCAACCTCTTCATCAAGTTTCTTCCTCTATCTGCGAGAGAGTGCAGAGGTCTCTCTCTTTCCTCCTTATCTCACTGCTCTGTTGTGTGCCTCTCTTGTTTTTCGTCATTTTTCTCCTTTCTGGAGCAGATTTTCAAAATTTCTAAAATATGGATGTGATAAGCTGGACCCTCAACGCAATTGATACACTTTTTTCACGGAGGAGTACTGCTCCGGGACAAGCGGTGTGTCCGGATGGTACTTTTGCTGCTGAATACGCAAGGGAGTCGTATTATGCGTGGCAAGTTTTGCACCAATGTACCTGGAGGATGGGGAGGATATTTACATATTCGGATTTCTGATAGCTGGACATCTTTTGATTGCCCTGGGATTGTCCATGATCTATTCCAAAATTTGTAAGCTGGCAGCAAGTAAAGAGTCCCCCAAGCTGTCTGCAGTAATCTCGAGCCATTGTGAAGCTGTGGGAGATCTCGTGAAAGAACTACATCAGAAAGTGATACAGGTTGAGGACCATTTAGAAGGGTTTCAACCGAAGGAAACATCTCGATGTTTGGATACCATCACGGGCACGGGCAGAACTGTGTAGAAACAACGCAGCCCAGTCTGTACGCCAAGAGGAACTGATGAGATCTTTCATGAATCTGCATGGAGATATGAAGATGGGGTTCTGGCAGAACCAGGATTCCAGCTAAATTGCTTGTTCACATGGGTCTCTAAAATGTATTTCATTATGCTAAATTAATCCCTCTGTAAAAATCTGTCTTCTGTGAAAATCTGACTCCAACGGTTATCTGTGTTTTGACTTGGCTTCCCTGCATGAACACTCCCAAGGTCACAGATGTGGCTTATCATGGAACTCTACAAAAACATTGGCACACACTATTCAGACTATTCACACTGACATGTATTAAGTAAACACGTTGCCCTGTCTATTTTAGAAAGGTATGTCTCTATTTCAGTTTCAATCAGTTTCACTGATTTCTGATCTGCTCCCTTGCCCCACCCTTCCCTTTGTCACAAAAAAAAAAAAACACTGTATGTTACCTGTCCAATTGTTTTTCTGTCATTACATGTTGTGTATAATTGTCATCGATTGTAATTGCATCTTTTCCACTCTGCATCTCCCAATTGGTGGCGTGCACATGCACAGCGGACCCTCCCCTAGCCAATCTATCACTGTCCTGTCTGGTTACGAAATTTCAAATTACTCTATGTACATGTACATATGTTTTTTTCAACAATAAAGCAAACTATGATTATGACTATGAGGATGCTGAACTCTCTCCCTACCCTCCCTAGTCCCAGTTGTATAAAACTACCAGATGTAAAAAGGCCGACGGCAGTTTGAGGCCAGAACAAAGACGAGAAGCCTGCCGACGACTACTTAACATAATAAACAAGTTTGTCCAAAGTTTTGTTTTCATTCTTAAGGTTCTGTGAAGACATCTCAAAGGTAAAACAAACACTAACTCTGTCATTAATAATGTTTTTATTGGCTTCAGAGCCTCCTCAGTCTGTGTTTAAGCCGCTCTGTGTGACGCTGCAGCTTTAGTAGCAACAGCGGCGTGCAGAAGGCTCTGTACTCTGTATCAGCCCGATCTATTTACCCAATCTGATCCAAGCCAATACTCTAATAATGCCATGGTTGGTGGCCAATACCGATACCAGTATCGAATCAGCACATCCCTAATTATAACATTGTTAACTCATGAAAAGCCTGCCTGAAGAGGTTTTAGATGTCATCCAGGACCAAACCAAGTCTAACCCAGGACTAAACCATACGCTCTGTGGTGTTACTGAGTATAGTTTGGCTGCTGGTGTTAGAGTGTCTCACATGGTCACAGAGCTGCAGAGCCAGGAACATCATGAAGGCTCCGTTTGTGGGTCGGACGATGGCCCAGTATCCTGCGTTCAGTGTGGGAGACTTTAGAAACCTGAGGGTCAGAGGTTACAGGTCAAACTCTGTGTTATGAGCATGTGAAGTGAGCATGTAGGCGCTTCCGGCTCCTTCTGATCCTAGCTCCCATTGACTTACAGTGAAATACTGTCGCCCCTCTCTCTGTAACTGCTGCTGTGAGCCTCATCATTTTGGTCTTAAAATGTTCATATTAAACTGCTCTACATGATCCTGGTGTTTTTGTTTCAATATCTTGTCCTATTCCTAATAGGACCTTCATGATCAGAATTCAAAATGTTTAACTTGGCTCCAAATTCTCCCCTATAACTGCAAGCTTCAATGAGCTTTATTTGACTGGAGCTGAACGCTGTGGGTGTCGTCACATAGTCCACTCCTTTATACAGTTCACTCCTTTATACAGTCTATATGTAAAACTCATAAACATAGACTGTATAAAGAAGCGTCGTAAGGGAGTGTGATGTCACCCACAGCATTCGTCTCCAGTCAAATGAAGCTCACCGAGGCTAGCAGTTACACTATATGGCCAAAATTATTTGCTCACCCATCCAAATATTCGAAATCAGGTGTTCCAATCCTTCCATGGCCACAGATGAATAAAAACAAGCACCTGGGCATGCAGACTGTTTCTACAAACATTTGTGAAAGAAAGTCTCTCTCAGGAGCTCAGTGAATTCCAGCATAGTACTGTAATAGGATGCCACCTGTGCAACAAGTCCAGTTGTGAAATTTCCTCACTCCTAAATATTCCAGTCAGCTGTCAGCGGTATTATAACAAAGTTAAAGCGATTGGGAACAAGAGCAACTTAACCATGAAGTGGTCGGCCACGTAAACTGAGAGGCAGGGTCAGCGGATGCTGAGGTGCATAGAGCGCAGAGGTTGCCAACTTTCTGCAGACTCTGACCTGCAAAGTTCATGTGGCCTTCAGATTAGTACAAGAACAGTGCATAGAGAGGTTCATGGAATGGGTTTCCATGGCCGAGCAGCTGCATCCAGGACAAACATCACCAAGTGTAAAGCAAAGTGTCGGATGCAGTGGTGTAAAGCGCGGACACTGGACTCCAGAGCAGTGGAGGCACGTTCCCTGGAGTGACGAATCGCGCTTCTCCATCTGGCAATCTGACGGATGAGTCTGGGTTTGGGGTTGCCAGGAGAACGGTTCCTGTCTGAGGCTTTGTGCCAAGTGTAAAGTTTGGTGGAGGGGAGATTATCGTGTGGGGTTGTTTTTGAGGAGCTGGGCTTGGCCCCTTAGTTTTAGTGAAAGGAACTCTGAATGCTTCAGCATACCAAAAGATTTTGGACAATTCCATCCTCCCAACTTTGTGGGAACAGTTTGGAGATGGCCCCTTCCTCTTCAACATGATGGTGCACCAGAGCACAAAGTGGGGTCCATAAAGACCTGGATGAGAGTTTAGTGTGGAGGAACTTGACTGGCCTGCACAGAGTCCTGACCTCAACCCGATAGAACACCTTTGGGATGAATTAGAGCAGAGACTGAGAGCCAGACCTTCTCATCCAACATCAGTGTGTGACCTCACAAATGTGCTTCTGAAAGAGTGGGCAAAAAAATTCCCATAAACACACTCCTAAACCTTGTGGACAGCCTTCCCAGCAGAGTTGAAACTCTTATAGCTGCAAAGGGACCGACGTCATATTAAACCCTCTGGATTAAGAATGGGATGGCGGCGCGTGAAGACGCAGCGGCCCCTCGTCCGGCCGATAGCGTAGTGTTTTCACCGTCTTTGTCTAGTCTATCTTGTTCGTCTTCAGTGTTTTCTAACAAGTACAGTAGGCAGTTCTTGCTGGACATAGGCAGAACTGGCCAGCACAACTCCCTGGACACTGTACTAGAGGAGAAGCTGGCGCGCTTCGGACTACTCCGCCGGCCTGCTGCTAATGCTGCTAACGCTGCTACACCGGACTCGCCTGCCGCCCCCCGCCCGGAGAGGAGACGCCGCAAGCGGTGTGAGAGGAGGCAGAAGCGAGGCCAGCGCGGCGGTATCAGAGCTAGGCTAACGGCTAGCCCGCACCGGCCGGCCATTCCATCCATTCTCCTCGCCAACGTGCAGTCTCTGGACAATAAAATGGACTACATCAGACTGAGGGCTGCCCAGCGCGACGTGAGGGAGTGCTGTGTTTTTGTTTTTACGGAAACATGGCTCCATGACAACATCCCGGACTCAGCGGTGCGCCTGGACGAGCTAACATGCTACCGCTCGGACCGAGCTAGCGGTGTCCCCGGAGTTAAATCCCGCGGAGGGGGTTTAATAATTTTTCTTCGGGACACTTATTGTCGGGACGCTGTGGTGGTATGTAGACACTGTTCACCCCTAGTGGAGTTTATGATTCTGAAGTCCCGGCCTTTTTATCTCCCGCGTGAAATCACGGCAATATTGCTAGTGGTTGTTTACGTCCCCCCATCACCGAACAGCGCTGATAGGAGGGAGGCACTGTATGAGTTGTATAACTCTATTAGCGAGCAACAGACTGCTCACCCGGACGGATTTTTTATCCTTGCCGGGGATTTCAATCATGCAGACCTCAAAACTGTCATGCCACAAATGCATCAGCATGTTGATTTCCCAACCAGCGGAAACAACATTTTGGACATGGTTTACACTACACACAAGGGAGCATACAAGGCTTACCCCCTCCCCCACATAGGCCTCTCTGACCACATCTCTGTTGTGCTCAGACCGGCATACAGACCCCGTGTAAGGGTCTCTAGGCCGGCTCTGAAGCAGATCCAGGTGTGGCCAGAGGGGGCCTCGTCTGCACTACAGCACTGCCTCGGTACAACAGACTGGGCAGTGTTCAAACAGGCCGCCACATACAACAATCACACTGACATTGAGGAGTACGCAGACACTGTGACCTCCTACATCACCAAATGCATTGGTGATGTCACACACACAAAAACCATCACCACCAGGGCTAACCAGAAGCCATGGCTGACAGGGGAGGTTCACAGGCTGTTGAGAGCCAGGAACGCTGCCTTCAGAGCTGGGGATGTCCCCCATCTGAGGGCAGCAAGAGCCAACCTGTCCCGTGGAATCAGGAAAGCCAAACACAAATACACACAGAAAATAACCGGACACTTTAGAGATAGCAGGGACACACGGAGTCTGTGGCAGGGCATCCAGAACATCACGGATTACAAACCCTTGCCACAGACCTGTGACAATAATATCACCCTGCTCAATGACCTCAACAGCTTCTTTGCACGGTTTGAGGCAGGAAATGACACCCGGCCCCAAAAACTCCACCACCTCCCCACGACCAGCCCCTGTGTGTGTCTGCAGCCAGCGTGAAGAGGACACTCTCCAGGATCAACACCCGCAAGGCTGCAGGCCCGGACAACATTCCTGGTCGTGTGTTGAAAGACTGTGCAGAGGAGCTCAAGAATGTCTTCACAGACATCTTTAATGCTTCTCTGAGCCAGGCTGTCGTTCCCTCCTGCTTCAAAACCACTACCATCGTTCCCGTGCCAAAGAAGCCCACTCCGGCCACTTTTAATGACTATCGCCCTGTTGCACTGACCCCCATCATCATGAAGTGCTTTGAACTGCTAGTCATGGCACACATCAAATCCATCCTCCACCCCAACCTAGACCCATACCAGTTTGCATACCGGGCCAACCGCTCTACCGAGGATGCAATCTGTTCTGCACTTCACCCGGCTCTCACCCACCTAGACAATAAAGACTCATATGTGAGAATGCTGTTCATAGATTTCAGTTCAGCATTCAACACTATAATCCCACAGCAGCTCATTATCAAACTAGACCACCTGGGGCTTCAGACCTCACTCTGTAATTGGCTGCTGGACTTCCTCAGTGAGAGGCCACAGGCAGTGCGGGTCGGCAGAAACACCTCAAGTTGCATTAGACTGAGCACAGGAGCCCCCCAGGGCTGTGTGCTCAGTCCGATGCTCTTCACTCTGCTGACCCACGACTGCTCACCAGCGTTCAGCACCAATCACATAGTGAAGTTTGCGGACGATACGACTGTGGTGGGTCTCATCTCTAATAACGATGAGACAAACTACAGGAGTGAGGTGAGCCTTCTGACCCAGTGGTGCAGCAATAACAATCTCCTTCTTAATGTTGAAAAGACCAAGGAGATTGTTATTGACTTCCGGAGAGGCCCCACCCAGCACCCCCCACTGTCCATCAATGGTGCTGCTGTAGAGAGGGTGAGCAGCACCAAATTCCTGGGGGTGCACATCAGTGAGGACCTCTCCTGGACAGTGAATACTGTATCACTGGCAAAGAGGGCTCAGAAGCGCCTCTATTTCCTCCGCAAACTGAGGAGAGCTGGAGCCCCTCCACCCATTATGACCACCTTCTACCGAGGCACCATTGAGAGCGTCCTGACCAGCTGCATCACTGTGTGGTACGGGAGCTGCACTGAACAGAACAGGAAAGCTCTGCAGCGCATAGTGAATGCAGCTGGGAGGATCGCTGGTGTCTCTCTCCCCTCCCTCCTAGACATTTTTAACACCCGGCTCACCCGCAGAGCGTCCAGCATTGTGGGTGACCCGAGCCACCCCGCACATAACCTGTTCAGCCTCCTGCCCTCGGGGAGAAGGTACCGGAGTCTCCGGGCCCACTCCACCAGGCTTTCAAACAGCTTCATCCACCAGGCTGTCAGGAGGCTGAACTCACACCCGAACTCACACCCGAACTCCCACCTTACCCATCTCCCACCCCCCACCCCCCATATTGGCATAACCTGTATTCCATAAAAAGACCTATCACTCTAGACACTTTTAAAAAAAAAAAAAAACTGCTGCTAAGGACTACTGTTGCACTGTTGCACATTTACATTTACTACTGGATTTTACTCCTGTTGCACTGTTGTTTACTACTGTTATTGCACACTTACATTTACTACTGGAATTTTTAGTACTGTTGTTTACTCCTGTTATTGAATTTTACCCCCGTTGCACTGTTGTTTACTACTGTTATTGCACATTGACTACTGGAATTTTAGTACTGTTGTTTACTCCTGTTACTGCACTAGAATTACTACTGTTGCACATTTATTTTCATTTTATCTTAACTCCTATGCACATTCTACTGCACATGACCAAGTCACTGCTGTATCTTCCATTGCACATTTTTGATGCACACTGCACACTTTGGAAATCTGTATATAGTATAGTTTATTTATTATGTTGCACTGTTTTAAGATTTTAGATCGTAGACTTTAGTTTTAACTTTAGATCTCTGTCTTAGATAGTTTTTTGTTGTGTTTTGTCTTCATATTGTATTTTGTACACTGTCTTTTTGCACTACCTGGCCAGAGAGAAACAAAATTTCGATTCACTGTATGTTGAACACATATGGCAGAATTGACAATAAAGCTGACTTTGAACTTTTGAACTTTGAACTTTTGATGTCTCTTATGTTCATATGCGAGTCAAAGCAGGGAGAGAATACTTTTGGCAATATAGTGTATATGGGTGAATTTGAAGCCAAGTTCCATATTTAGAATTCCGATCGTGAGTATAATAGCAACCAAAGAGCCAATCCAGAGTTCGACATGCCCGCCCACCCGCATCACTGGTTTTGTAGGGAGTGGGCACTTACCAACACTGTGAATCAAATATGTTGCTAACGCTAGTGGGACAAAATAGTGAAACAAAAACACCAGCATCATGTAAAGAGGGTTAATATGAACATTTTAAGACCAAAATGAGGAGTCTGACAGCAGCACTTACAGAGAGAGGGGTGAGGTGTTTTCAATACAAAGTGAATTGGAGTCGATGGAGCTGGAAGCGTGTCCATTCTCACTTCCTATATGGAATGCGACGTCTAGCGGATTAGCCATGTTCATTTATATATACAGCTATCATTTACAGAAATAATCACAGTTAAAGTGACAGTGACCTGTTTCTGACGTATCTCAGGAAGTCCATGTGCAGAACGTAGAAGCGCGTCTCGTTGAACTGACCAGAGTACTGAGTCCAGGGACTGAAGACCAGAGCAGAATCAGGACTAAACAAGGACTAAACCAGGGCCAAACCAGGACTAGACCAGGACTGAACCAGGACTAAACCAGGATCGAACCAGGATTAAACCAGGACTGAAACAGGACTGAAACAGGACTGAACCAGGACTTAACCAAGACTGAAACAGGATTCAACCAGAACTAAACCAGGTCTAAACCAGATTTAAACCATACAGGATTGTAGTCTTACCGGCGTCCTTTATATGATCCAGTGGTGGGTCTCTCTCGTTTGTAAAGTCCTGTCAACCACTGAAAGTCCCTCATACCCTCAGGAATCAGCACGTACTTTATACCCTGAAACAACAAGAGATTATAGAACCAGGACTAGACCAGGACTAAACTGGGACTAGACCATGACTAAACCAGGACAAATCCAGGATGGAACCATGACTGAACCAGGATGAAATCAGGACTAAACCAGGACAAACCCATAATGGAACCTAGACTGAACCAGGACTTAACCAGGACTAGACCAGGACTAGACCAGGACTGAATCCGAACTGACCCAGAAGCTCATAGACATATAATCATATAATCATCAGACGAGGCGTTCAATGCTAGTGCTATCATCCATCCATTAGCATTAGCGTGAATAATTCAGAGAAGTCACTGCTGAGTGTTTAAGCCATTTGGTGTTTTATTTGCATCATCATTAGTGTAAAAGGAGCTTCTGAGCTAACGGCTAACACACTTTTATTTGAGGTTTGTGAACTTGAGTGGTTCTGGTGAACATCTAGTGCCACTAAAGCTCCTCTGTTTACACAACACTGTGAGGCAAGCGGATACATGACCAAAATAGGAAATACACATTTTCTATACCTTTGCTTCATACATTTGTATGTGATGGAACATTCAAATTGACCTAACTCTGGGAGACAGAGAATTTTGTGTCGATAAATGTCTATGGTGAAGTTAACTGGAGGCAGTGATCTGTCTTTAATCTGAGCTTTGTTGTAAAACAGTCTGACCAGAAAGAACTGACTTAGCAGGAACTCCAACAGGTGAGCTGATCTGTGCTGTTAAACAAGTCCCGCTCAAAGAATATGACAATCACAAGCTAGTGTAAGGCACAAATCCGACTGCACATGCTCTGCACCCCTGAACCTGGTGCCTATAAGAGCGCGTTCCCACTCTGGTTTGGACTGTTCACGGTACAATAAACGGGTCATGGTGCTAGCTGTGGCCCCCAAAACACTACTTGTGTGGCTCATTCCTGCTCATCCCTGGGTCCGCTACACTAGCCAGCATTAGCCAACAGTTTCAGTCACTGTCAACTTTTAATTGAAAGTCAAACTCCTAAACAGGACCATGAACGCTCAGACTGATCACAGGCACCTGAAAATGTGCTCTTTAAATCCATTTTGCTTTTTTTCTTGAGTTTTCGGGCCATCTTAATACTTTTTTGTCATTGTTTGCTAATGTGTGCATTGTGTCACTGCAGTAACTGCTAAACATTCTGTCATAGACATGCCCGTTGATGTCCCCCAGCGTGACGTCACTGCAAAGTATTGATAGATTGTCTGCGTACCGGGTCATGAGGGGCTCTTATGTAGTTGTATTTTCTCAACAGTCCTTCAGACGACGTGATGGAGTGAGCTGTGTGAACGTAAACATCAGTGCGATTCCCAACATCCTCCTCATAACCCTTTATGGCTGCTCCATTTACCCTGAGGACAAAAGAGAACAGATCAGACAGGAGCAGAGCTAGAATCAGGTCTAGATCTGGACTTCATGCACTAGACCAGGACTGAAACTGAACTTAACCAGTTATGGGAACATCACACCCAGAACTTATTGAGTTTTGCAGTTATGTCTTGGCACAGGTTTGATATCTTAAATCCTGAGAAAAATGTGGGGATTAAATTAAAGAGGAACACAAAGACGTGTTAGACATAATGTCATGTATGAATCAGGTTTGTCCAGTTTGTTTAGTCACATGTTAAATGAAAAATCCAAATGAAAAAGAGCACATCTCTGGACAAAACTCATCACAGAAGAAGAGGATTAACAGAAACACAGAAGTGAAACACAAAAGTAGTGAGGACGCATCCGTGCGCTCTCAGGACTGGTTCTGCCGCCTGGAATCCAAGTTCCACCAGTTCGTTCTGCAGAAACACTGCCGTTACTTCCCGATGCTCACTGACCACCCGGAGAAGTGTGCGCGCGGACACGTGCACCTGCTCATCGTGGTCAAATCCATGACAGAGCATGACTGGCGCGACTGGCCCCAGGTGAGACGCACGGCTGCGGCCCTTCTGGCATGTGCCCAAAGGCCAGACCGCTCAGTCCGTCACTACTTTAGAGTCACATTCTCTGCCAATGTGGACCTGTGTCTAAAGTGTATTTTTCAACCTGAGATTTGTACACTTCAGGATCTATATGTATGACATCACTGAAACTCACAAAAGTCTATCACTAAAATATAAAGTTTGGATATGGAACTTTTCAAAGATCACTGGAAGCCCTCACCATCTTCTCTCCGTCTCTTGCTGAAGGCGGACGTGTTTGCCCTCTCTCCCTGTGTCTTTTGTGCTCTCTCGTCTCGTCTCTATTTCTCCTGTTGTGGTGGATTTTTGAATCCTAAATTATGAAATTGATAAGCTGGTCCCTAGACGCAATTGACTTTTTTCACGAAGGAATGTAGGTTCGGGAGAGCCGACATGTCCAAACGGAACTTATGCATCTGGATACGCATTGGGACACTTACAAGTGGGTCACCGTCTGTCTGGCACCGCCGTTCCTAGACCTATTTGGATTTTTGTTGGCAGGACATCTGACGATTGGTCGGGGGATGTTTCTGATCTATTGGAAAAATGGAAAACTGGCAGCCAATAAAGCTCCGAAGCTGTCAGCTGTCATCTCACACCACGGCGGAGCCGTTGCTGACCTGATGAAGGTTTTACATCAGAAGGTGACACAGACTGAGGAAATGTACCATCTCCAATCTGTGGATACCCCTCAGCACTCGGATGCTATCATGAACATGCTTACGGACCTGTGTAGGAGAAACAACGCGGCCCAGTCCGAAATCATTGTTACGCACCAGGAGGAGATAACAAGGTCTCACGGCCCTGTATGGTGACTTGAAAGTTGGAGGGCCTTGCGGTACCAGGTTTCTGGCTAACTGTCTGTTCCCCTAAGTCCTAAAGTGTAATGATTATGTGCATTCTTCCCAGTGAAATCTTCAAATGACAGGAATACTGTTTTGATTATGTCTGATGCACTGGACACTCCAAGGACACACAGCAGTGATAACACGGCTCACCATGAATCAAGGACATTTTAATTTGCTAGCACATTGACACGTATTTATAAAAACACTCTGCCCTTCTTACGTAGCCTTCCGCCTTAGTTAGTCAAATATTCTCTGTATTCCACTCTTGTACTCACGAATGTCGGCTGCTTTAAGGTCCATGGACCCATCCATTTCCAAGTCTTCTCGTTGTTTACAATGACAAATAAAGCTTCCATTCCGTTCCATTCCACCACCAGAGTGATACCACTTTGTCTCATTTTGGGCTCTGGTCCGTGGACTGTCTCCTACCTGAGCCAAACTTATAGTTCAAGTTTGAACGATGCAGAGCTTAAGCATGGTACCCATGGTAACCACAGCTTTCCAAACTGCCACATGAGAACATTTTTCACCATTTTTACTAACCATTCTACCACAGTAGCACAGACAAATCAGGAGTCTAACCCACAACCTCCTCACTGAGGGGACCCAGGCTCACCACTGTGCCACATCAGTCTGACCTGAAGACATAGTCATGCGAGTCGATCTCGGCTCCTTTCTTGGACCTCCAGAGCACTCCTCCATTGGCCACCACAGCACAGCTGATGCAGTCTCTGCCTGGTTTAGGCGGCAGCAGCGGCTCCTTGGGCTTCTGCACCAGGTTCAGAGCGGACATCACATCTGAGAGAGAAAACACCACTGTTTACATCCAATGGGAGACATTTCATTAATATACTCTGATTTTACATCACTTTATATGATTCCCCTTTAGATAAATAAGAGTGTGTCTGCTTCCACACACCACAGCAAAACTGGGACCAAATCTAATCCTTAGAAGGAAGCGCTGGACCCTGTGGAGCTGGACTTCGGACTAGACTCTCTGGACTGACCTTGGTGTGTGTAGTTCATGTGGAGCAGGACTAATCCAGAACTAAACCAGGACTAAACTAGGTCTAAACAAACACTAGATCAGGCCTAGACCAGGACTAGACCAGGACTAGACCAGGACTAGGCCGGTTTGACCCTGACCTTGGTGTGCGTAGTCCATGAAGCCGAAGGGGTTGTTGAAGTGAGAGAGTCGGTTCCACTCGCTCATGCTGATGCTCCCGTTGTACACGTACATTCGAATGTTTGGGATGAACTTGTGTTTGAGCTCCGGCTCGGTCTGGATCCTGGTCCACAGACTGCTGTCACACTTCTGGAGGACACAGGACACACCACATTTACTCTGATCTGGGTTTTGTTTTATTTTTAAAGCTCTATTACATAAAACTGACTCCTGTGAACTTTAAGTCATGTTATAATGGATACCTCCTCAAAAACAGACCTGGAGTTGTGTTTGTTTCATTCACATTTCGTTCACATGAGTAACTCTTTATTATTAGTCTGTCTTCATCCCCAATGCTCAAAACGCTCTGTTCCACCTTGTGATGTCATAAAGTGGTAGTTTTCAAGTGAACAGCTCTGTTAGCACTTAGGGCTCAAAACATACTAGAGGAAACAAAACAGGTGCACAGGTGTAATCTGGGAAAGACTGAAAGAACAGAGGGAGTTTATAGAGACTGAAAGAACAGAGGGAGTTTATAGAGATGTCCTTGGATGATTCGGGAATGAGCGGCGGCTGTAGGAAAAACAGGGAGGGAGCAAAAGCAGGACCGGAACAGACTGGGAAATGGAGCTGGACTCTTGCCAATAACACGTCACTGTTGAAGTTACTCATCTCCTTCAAATGGACTTTAGTCTAATTAGTCTGCCCAACCCAACTCCAAGAATGTTTGCGATGAGGAAACTACAATAGAACAGAGATCAGAATATAGTGTAATATGAGCTGAAACTGTTGGGTGAGGAACAGAATACATCTAGAGTCAGGTGACTCATAATGTGGATTTCTTAAGATAAGATAAGATAAGATAAGACATTATTGACTTTATTGATATGCCTGGATTTTTTGATATCTCTTATCGTTTTGTCGTGACAGCCAATCAAACCTGCAACTTTGACCTGCTGGTGACCCTAGAGGGCAACTTTGACCTGCTCGTGGCGCTAGAGGGTTGGGGGTGGGGGCCTATAAATTGCTGTGGGTAATGAGGAGACTGGCTGGAATGTGCATGCAAAATTTCACAACTTTTTACCAGACGGTTCTAGGGGTTGCCATAGACTCCCAGAGGCGGAAGAATATTTTTTAATAATAATAATAAGAATCAGTAGAAACACTATGGGTGCCTCGCAGCTTCGCTGCTTGGTCCCAATAATAATAATAATAATAATAATAATAATAATAATAATAATAATAATAATAATAATAATAATAATAATAATAATAATAATAATAATACAAGCATCAACAAGGAGAGCATGGAAAAGAGGATATTGCACGTCTGGCCTATATAGTAGAATTATACAGTCTGATGGCGGTGGGGATGAAGGATCTGCGGTAGCGCTCCTTCTTGCACTGGGGGTGCCTCAGTCGGCTGCTGAAGGAGCTGCTCAGCTCCTCTACAGTCCGGTGCAGAGGGTGAGAGGTGTCGTCCATGATGGACGTGAATTTGGCCAGCACCCTCCTCTTAGCTACTTCCTCTACAGAGTCCAGAGGACAGCCCAGGACAGAGCTGGCCCTACTGACCAGCTTATTAAGTCTTTTTCTGTCCCGCTCTGTGCTGCTCGGGGCCCAGCAGACGACAGCGTAGAGGAGAGCAGAGGCCACCACAGAGTCATAAAAAGTCTTGAGCAGAGGCCTGCACACTCCAAAGGACCTCAGTCTCCTCAGGAGGTGGAGGCGACTTTGGCCCTTCTTGTACAGGGCGTTGGTGTTGTGGGACCAGTCCAGTTTATTGTTGAGGTGAACACCCAGGTACTTGAAACTGTCCACAGTCTCTATGTCCTGCCCCTGGATGTTCACCGGTGAGTGAGGTAGTGGTCTCCTCCTGAAGTCGAACACCAGCTCCTTTGTCTTACTGGTGTTAAGGCACAGGTGGTTGCGCCCACACCAGTCCACAAAGTCACTGATGACTGAGTGGTACTCCAGCTCATTCCCCTCAGACACACAGCCCACAATGGCCGAGTCATCGGAGAACTTCTGGAGATGGCAGCTGTCTTTGTTATATGTGAAGTCCGAGGTGTAGATGGTGAAGAGGAATGGTGAGAGGACAGTTCCCTGGGGGACCCCAGTGCTGCAGACTACCACCTCTCACACAGCCGCGCAGCCGCACGTACTGTGGACGGTCAGTGAGGTAGTCGATGGTCCAGGCAGCGAGATTTCCATCCACTCCTGCCTTCACCAGCTTCCCCCGCAGCAGCGCCAGCCTGATGGTGTTGAAGGCGCTCGAGAAGTCAAAGAACATGACTCCCACAGCACTCCTGGCGGTCTCTAGGTGGGTGAGCGCCCGCTGCAGCAAGTAGATGATGGCGTCCTGTAATGATCGCCCTATGATGACGTCAGTGTGGGCCCCTCGCGCTCTGCCTCCTTCCTTCCGCCTGCTCTCCTGGCGCGAGTGTGCGATGTACGTGGCTACTCCGAGCTGGAGTCGTTTTATACCTTATTATTATTATTTTACAAGTGTACAGCAGTGTGTGTCAGCTCTGTAAGTTCCGTGGTATCCTCCGCTAAAATAAACAGAGAACAACCCTGATCCTCCGTGTCCGGCTGAACTTTCTGGGGAACAGTGAAGATCCGAGGCTGGATCTTTACAAATGGCGCCCGAACTGTGATTGAATTATATCCTCGGATTTGAAAGTTTGACAGTCGATGGCCAGATACGTTGGATTGTTTATTCTGTTTTTGGATTTTTCTTCCGCGGTGAGAGTTTCTTGACGAACTTTATGCTGGAAACCATACGGGACGGGAACATGCTTGCTAGCGTTGTTAGCAAGTCAGTGAGAAGCTAATACATAAACATTGAACTCGTGGGCAGGCGTGCTGCTCCCCGTGTTTCTCACACATGGATAAGTGACGCCAACACATCGGATTATTGTTTTTGTGCTATCATTGGACTTAATGACTTCCGGGACGTGGTTTGGATACGCTTTTCCTTCTGCGAGTGACTGAAGACCGATTTCGTGTTTGCGAGGGAATATTTGTGCGGGGACGGAGACTGTACGTCAGGGACCTTCCTGTGCAATAGCGCGGGGCGTCAAGTGACTCCGGATTGGTAGACGCATCACTGCCAGCTCTTGCCGCTGCACTAGGACTGAGAAGAGGTGGCGCGGCGTCTGGACTTTGGAACAACACACTACGGAGGCGAGAGCTAAGTGCCTATACACCAAGGTCATATTGTCACTGGTTCAATTGACATGTGAGCAGACTAAAACAAAAGGAATAAGAGCCCAGTGACAGAACTGTTTTTTACACTGCTTTTGCTGGTAGTTCTATCTATCTAGTGGTGGTGCACTGATAATTATTGGTTTCTTCTACTTTCTTTCCTACAATGGTTAATTGAAAGGGTTTGGTCAGGTGTATATTCATTTATATGTATATATGTGATTCCTATTATTTTGTGTGATGCTTTTTCTTGTGTTTTTCCTTTATCTGTGGTGATGGCTAGGCGTAAAGAGACTTTTTTTGTGTGGGGGTGATGACGATGGGGGTGGGTTTAACACCTCTGACATGGGTGAGTCCTTCAGAGTGCAGCACCTGTCTGCCCAAGTAGAGCGATTGCAGCAACAGGTAGATTCATTGACTCAAGCATTTAGTAGGTCTATTGATTTGCAGCACAGTCTTCTGCAGCAGTTAGAGAGTCAGGCAGCTCAGCACTCACAGCGCTCACCCGAACAGTCGACTGCGGCCCGCCCTATCTTTGCCTCAACTCCTGCTATTCATTCACTCCCTAGTCGTGACATCCATACTGACCACTCTTCTGATCACCCATTAAGACACGTCACACAAAACACCCCACGGCACACAGACCCCACACTAGCCCCGACTACTCCTATGGCCAATCTGACTCTCGATCTTCCTGGCCTTGTCCCATCAAAGTTTGATGGGGGCAAATTTATTGACCCAGAAGAATGGCTACAGTCAGTCTCCTTATACAAGTCGTCACTTCACTTGTCTGATGCTCAGTTTTTCCGTGAATTAACTAGGCTTTTGAAAACGAGCCCCGAAAGTGGTATTGTGCCATGCAGCCCCACCTTGAGTCTTGGAGTCATTTTTCAGATCTTTTTCGTCTGGCGTTCCTGCCTATTGACAATGAAGAAAAAAATCTGGAGGACAATTTTAGACAGGGTTCAGGCTCCCAATGAATCACTCCCCACTTTTGTTGCTCACCTAGTGACTGAGTTCAAACGACTGAAACAGCCACCCTCTGAACAGGAACAGATTGAAATAATCAGCCGACATGTGTCTGATCAGTTTCGACTAGCCCTTCATGCTGCTGCACCTACGACTTTGACTGAGCTACTTCTCACTGCACACAAGCTACATGCTGCTCTGGGGCCCATTTCTTTTAGCAGAGCCGCTGCTGCCCCTCTGCGTCGGGACTTGCACTGCTTTAAGTGTCTGACGCCTGGGGTCACCACTCGCAATTGTGATAGCTGTAAGAAAACTAAACAAGCTGGCAGTAGTGTTTCTCATGTGGAAAGGACCTCTGAGCTTACTCAGGAGAGCCCCAAAAATCCAAGTTCTTTTGCGCATCCAAGGGGTAACATGGGGGCACGGCCAAAGAAGTTTCAGAGAGCAGGTGACAGTAAGGAGGAATCAGAACCAAGGACAAGGGCACGACCAACAGAGGGCTCTCACACTGTCAGTATGATGCGGGCCGGCCCAAGGAGGTCAAAGAGTACTCCACTGACATCCATAGTGATAGTTAACCAGGTGTCGCTAAAAGCCACCCTTGATACTGGCGCATCCATTTCAGCAGTCCACCCCTCCACGCTTGAGAAATGTGGCCTGACAGGAGATGTTGTTCTCCCATGGACATTCTCTCCCCTCGAGTTAGCTGACTCAAAACAATGTGACCCGTCGGGTTTGGTGTGGCTGCCGGTTCAGTTGCTGGGACACCTGTTCACTCATCGTTTTGCCGTAATCCCAGACCTATCATGTCCCATTCTTTTGGGGACTGATTTCATGATCCAGGCAGATGTTCATATTCACCCGGCAACAGGAAGTGTCAGAGTGGGTGACAATGCTGCTTCAGCATCAGACGTGCTTTTGGAAGGGTTCGAGGAGTTAGAAGGGCACGTAGCCTGTCTTACTTTTAAGAGTGACAACACTAATCTTGGCCCCGTGGTGGAACAAGCAGCCTTACCTACGGCTGACAAAGAAAAGTTAGCAGACTTGTTGAATGACTTCTCACATCTGTTTGAGGGAAAGCTTGGACGTACCTCTTTGGTAGAACACACAATAGACACAGGAACTGCAAAACCAGTGTGTCTCCCCCCTTATCGTGCCTCACCTGCGAAAAGAAAGATCATCGAAGATCAGATTAAAAAAATGCTGGATGAGGGGATTATTGAGCCTGCGTCGGGGCCCTGGGCGTCCCCTATCGTGATAGTTGAAAGACCGGGTACAGATCCAAGATTTTGCATTGATTTCAGAAAAGTTAACAAAACTACAGTCAAAGACTCATACCCACTCCCAAGGGTGGATGACTCTTTGGATTTTCTGGCCCGTGGTAGATACATCTCTACACTGGACCTCGCACGGGGTTACTGGCAAGTTGCAGTTGCACCAGACTCAAGAACCAAGACTGCCTTTGTGTCCCACAAAGGGCTTTATCAGTTTAAAGTGATGCCTTTTGGATTGTCAAATGCTCCGGCAACTTTTCAAAGATTAATGAACACTGTTCTGGCAGGCCTCACCCATAACTGTTGCATGGTATACCTCGACGACATTGTGGTGGCATCCCCAACTTTTGACCAGCATTTTGGCTGACCTCGGCAAAGTGTTAAGGCGGCTGGCAGACGCTGGGCTTTCCTTGAAGCTGGCCAAATGCCACTTCTGCACCCAGAAGTTGCTGTACCTCGGTTACCTGGTGACACCAGAAGGAATTGGCCCTGATGAGAGTAAAGTGGCCGCAATCAACGAATTTCCCACACCCAAGACAGTCAAAAATGTGCGCCAGTTCCTTGGAATGACAAGCTACTACCGTAGGTTCATCTCTGGGTATGCCCGTATTGCAGAGCCAATGATAGCCCTCATGAGAGAAGATACCCCCTTTGTGTGGTCCACTGAGTGCCAGGAGTCATTTGATCACTTAAAACAAAAGCTCACCAGTGCGCCAGTCCTAGCACTACCTGACTTCAGCAAAGCTTTTACGGTTCATACCGATGCTTGTGATGTGGGGCTTGGGGCTGCACTTACCCAAACAGGTGGAGATGGCCATGAGAGGGCTATTGCCTTTGCTAGCCGTACCCTGCACAAAGCGGAGCGCCCATACTCCACTTCAGAGAAGGAATGCTTGGGGGTGATCTGGGCCCTGGAACATTTTCGGCCCTACATTGAAGGCTCCAGCGTCACAGTAGTGACAGACCACAATAGCCTGCGGTGGTTGATGACAAGACCCACCCCCTCTGGCCGGCTAGCACGTTGGTGTTTAAGGCTACAAGATTTTGACTTTGAGGTCATACACAGACCTGGTTCAGCCAACTTAGTGCCAGATGCCCTGTCACGAAATCCAACAAGTGATGCCAGTGAGTCAGTGGATCTATTACCCCCCTATGCCACAGTTGCCTCTCTCAATCCCAGGCGTCAGCCACCACGGCTACTAGAGGACAAGAAAGGGCTGCAACAGCTTCAACAGTCAGACCGGGTCATTGCAGCACTTTATGCCAACCTAGAGAATGGCTCCTGTGTAGACTCATCAGATTTTTGTGTCCGAGATGATATGGTCTACTATAGGGACAAGAGGACCTCCTGCCAGCTGCATCCGGACAAGGGCTTGCGTTTTTATGCACCAGAGGCTATGCGGGGCACCTTGCTCAAATACTTCCATGACCATCCCATGGCAGGCCATCTGGGGGTAACCAAGACTCTGGGACGTTTACAGAGGCGGGTGTACTGGCCAGGTATGCGGGGGAGGTGAAGAAATATGTGCTGTCCTGTGTAACTTGCCAACTGTCAAAGCCAACCACCCAAAAACCTGGAGGCTACCTGAAACCAGTGGTGGCTACTTACCCATGGGAGTTTGCAGGTGTGGATTTTATGGGTCCCCTCCCCAGGTCCTGCAGAGGAAATGAGTATGTCCTTGTCTTTGTTGACTATTTCACCAAGTGGGTGGAGATCTGTCCTGTCAGAGAGGCTACGGCTGTAGTTGCTGCACGCAAGTTCATCTCAGAGGTGTTTGCAAGGCATGGGGCCCCCACACACCTGGTCTCAGACAGAGGAGTTCAGTTTGTGAGTGATTTTTTTGAGGCAGTCGTCTCGGCTCTGGGGTCAGACCACAGACTGACCACAGCGTACCACCCACAGTCCAATCAGACAGAGCGTGTAAACCGTACAATCAAAACGGCAATCCGAGCCTATGTGGGACAGAAACACAGAGACTGGGACCTACACTTACCTCTGATCTCTTTGCGTTAAGGACTGCTCCACACCAGAGTACAGGAGACACTCCGGCATACCTCTTGTATGGCAGGGACTTGAACACACCCCTTGACTTGTGGATATCTCCCAACCCAGGCTACATGGCTGATTCTGTCAATGACTACAAGATGGAGCTCACCTCAGCATTGCAGGAGGCATATGAACATGTGAGACAATCTTTGGCCAGCAGTCATGTGACTCAGAAAAAACACTATGATAAGAGACGCAGGGGGTCTCATTCCGAGTCGGTGAACTGGTGAAACTAAAGGCCCACCCTCGATCGGATGCCTCAGCAGGGTTTTCAGCCAAGCTTGCCCCTGTCTACAAAGGCCCCTACAGGATTGCAGAAGTGATGTCAGACCTAAACTACAAACTCACTAGGGTAGCAGATGGGGCTGAGGGTGGAGTTCACCATGTCTGCAACCTGCTTCCTTTTTTTGCTTGGGATGGTGAGGACGGGACTTTGGAAAACGTGCCACAACAGTTGGGGGAAACTGAAGAACGAGAGAGAGGGGGCACTGAGGACCAGGAGGAGTATGGATTTGACATGTTCGGGGAATCAGAGCCTCAGGCCCACTTCGTAGACGCAACACCATTGCCTTCGTCGGAAGGGCCTGTAATCCCGCCCATAATGACCTCCTCCATCCTCCACACTAATAGTCAAAGTCCATGTCTACGGCCAATTCAAACACACACGTACTTCCTTCGCCCTAGACATACAGGCACATCTTCCTGCACAAATCTACAACCATCTTCGGCAGAAACACACTCATGCCCTCTCATACATCCCACACCCATGGCCCCGTTACAGTTTGGTCCGCCTCACTTCACACCTCCGCTTACCGCTCAGGGAGATGCGTTCCCGTCCTCCACAGGCCGTGCTCAGGGACCGGAACACTTACATACTTATGAGTTAGCATGCGCACCACCACCTATTTACACTGGGTCACATTCTTACTTTCTCCGCCCCAGACACATTTAAAGTTATTAGAGACTGCAATTGCTAAGCTTGACCATAGGTCAGGTTTTTGTTTTCTCCTATTGGTGTTTCGGTGCACTAGTGGTTTTACTGTCACGTTGACATTTTTCACATTTTCATATGTTCTTATTTTCCGTTCCTCAAGCATGCTGAGTTCAAAGGGTGTTGATATAAGAAAAAAATAAATAAAACGGGTCGGTCAAATTTTAAAGTGTTGGGCTATAGACTCATGGAGCAGACAGATCTGTCATGTATGCACTGATGTCTTGTATTTCTTTATATATATATATATATATATATATATATTTTTTTTAAGGGTTAACATACTCAGTGGCATGTGTACACACGCTGTTTTGTTTCCTTTTTGTTGAGGTCTGAGGACAGCCCTCATTTTAAGTGGGGGGGTTTGTAATGATCGCCCTATGATGACGTCAGTGTGGGCCCCTCGCGCTCTGCCTCCTTCCTTCCGCCTGCTCTCCTGGCGCGAGTGTGCGATGTACGTGGCTACTCCGAGCTGGAGTCGTTTTATACCTTATTATTATTATTTTACAAGTGTACAGCAGTGTGTGTCAGCTCTGTAAGTTCCGTGGTATCCTCCGCTAAAATAAACAGAGAACAACCCTGATCCTCCGTGTCCGGCTGAACTTTCTGGGGAACAGTGAAGATCCGAGGCTGGATCTTTACAGTCCTCTACTCCTACGTTTGGCTTGTAGGCAAACTGCAACGGGTCCAAGGTGGGGCTCACCACAGAGTGGAGGTAGCTGAGGAACACCCTCTCCATGGTCTTCATGAGGTGGGAGGTCAAGGCGACTGGTCTGTAGTGGGCAGGTTCCCTGGCGTTTGTTGTTTTGGGAACCGGGACCACACAGGAGGTCTTCCACAGACCTTCTCCAGGCTGAGGCTCAGGTTGAAGATGTAGCAGATAACCTCACAGAGCTGGTCTGTACAGGTTCTCAGCAGCCTGGGGCAGATACCGTCAGGTCCTGCGGATTTCCTCTGTCTGAGACGCCTTAGCTCCCTCCTTACCTCGTCCGGTGTGATGGAGAGGGGGGAGTGAGGGGGGGACTGGGGTGGACTGCAGGGGGTGGTGGTGGGTGTGGAGGGGAGCTGGTGCTGGGTTGGGTCCGTGTGAAGGGGGAGGGAGATGTGGCCACTGGCCCGGGGGTGTGTGAAGAGGAGCAGGGAGTCGGCAGAGGGGCAGAGGGGGTGGGGGGCGAATCAAACCTGTTAAAGTAACAGTTTAATTCGTCCACCCAGCACTGATCACCATCAGCTGTCCCTCTGCCACTCTGTCCAAAACCAGACATGTTCCTCAGTCCTCTCCACACGCCCCGTGCATTGTTTTGGCCAGCTGTTCCTCCATCCTCCTGTAGTCCTTCTTAGCCGGATCCTCCACTGGAGCTTCCTCTGGATCCTTTTCTGCTCCTCTCTGTCCCCTGAGTTAAAAGCCCTTTTCTTCTGGTTCAGGAGGGCTTTAAAGCTCAGGGGTGACCCAGGGCTGGTTGTTGGAGAAACACCATGTTGATGTAGTCTGTGATGCAATGGGTCGGGCCGTTGATGTCGTTTCCATGAGAGTCAGTGAAAATGTCCCAGTCAGTGTTCTGGAAACAGTCTCTCAGACTCTCACAGACCTCCTGAGTCCAAAGCTTCACAGACCGCTTCTGCACAGGTCCTCTTCGCACCCTGGGTGGGTATTCAGGGAGCAGGTAGACCAGACAGTGATCCGAGCGTCCGAGCGGGAGGAGGGGGGCGGAGGTGTAAGCGTCTTTGACATTTGCGTAAAACAAGTCCAGAGTCTTATTGACGTATTGAGTGAAAGTGGGAAGAGTAGTGGAGAGAGATGTATGGTTAAAGTCCCCAGTGATCAGAAATAAGGCGCACGGATGGCGTATCATCATGTCATTCACGACGCTATGGAGCTGTTCGCATGCTGCCACACCATCCGCCGATGGAGGAATGTACACACAGAACACAATAAAGTGTGTAAATTCTCTGGGCATATAGCATGGCCTCATACCGACAGCGAGTAGTTCAATGTCCCGGGAGCACAGCTGCCGTTTTACGTGGATGTTCCCGGGATGGCACCAGCGTTCGTTAATGAAGAAGATAAGTCCACCTCCTCGTGTTTTCCCGCTCCCGCTTATTCTGCCTTTATGACTTTGACTGAACAGGAGCAACGTGGGGCCGTCCTCCTGTGGACCCACCACCTGCAGAAGGATCCATCACAAGAGGGTCGCGTCCCTGTGCCTTCGGGTCAGAGACAGGTTTCTCACTGTTGTGTCGGCCTATGGGCCGAACAGCAGTGCAGAGTACCCGGGCTTCTTCGAGTGCCTGGGAGGGGTACTGGATAGTGCACCGACCAGGGACTCCATTGTTCTACTGGGGGACTTCAATGTCTACGTGGGCAACGACAGTGACACCTGCAAAGGGGTGAATGGGAGGAACGGCCTCCCTGATCTGAACCCGAGCGGTGTTCTGTTATTGGACTTCTGTGCCAGCCACAATTTGTTCATAACAAACACCATGTTCGAGCACAAGGGTGTCCATCAGTGCATGTGGCAACAGGACACCCTAGGACAGAGGATGATGATTGACTTTGTTGTTGTGTCATCTGATCTCCGGCTGCGTGTCTTGGACACACGGGTGAAGAGAGGGGCAGAGCTGTCAACTGATCACCACCTGGTTGTGAGTTGTGTCCGCTGGCGGGGGAGGAACCCGGAGACACCTGGCAGGCCCAAGCATATCGTGAAGGTCTGTTGCGAACGTCTGGCAGACCCCTCTGTCAGGGGCACCTTCAACTCACACCTCCGGGAGAGCTTCTCCTGAATTCGGGGGAGGTTGGGGACATAGATGTCCGAATGGGCTTTGTTCTCGGCCTCTATTGTCGATGCAGCCACCCATAGCTGTGGTCGTAAGGTCTGTGGTGCCTGTCGTGGCGGCAATCCCCAAACCCGGTGGTGGACACCGGAAGTAAGGGATGCCGTCAGGCTGAAGAAGGAGTCCTATCGGGCCTTGTTGTCTCATGGGACTCCTGAGGCAGCTGATGGGTACCAGCGGGCCAAGCGTGCTGCAGCCCGGGCAGTAGCAGAGGCAAAAACTCGGGTTTGGGAGGAGTTTGGAGAGGCCATGGAGAAGGACTATCGGACGGCCTCAAAGAAATTCTGGCAAACCGTTCGGTGCCTCAGGAGGGGGAAGCAATGCTTCACCAACACTGTTTACAATGCGGGTGGGGAGCTGTTGACCTCGACTGGGGATGTTATTGGATGGTGGAAGGAATACCTTGAGGATCTCCTCAATCCCGCCGTCACGTCTTCCGAGGAGGAAGCAGAGGCTGGGGACTCGGAGGCGGACTCGTTCATCACCCTGGCTGAAGTTACTGAGGTGGCAAGGCCCCGGGGGTGGATGAGATCCTGAGTATCTTAAGTCTCTGTATGTTGTAAGGCTGTCTTGGCTGACATGTCTCTGCTGGAGAGGAGAATTTGACCGATAGTTGAACCTCGGATTCAGGAGGAGCAGTGTAGTTTTCGTCCTGGCTGGGGAACACTGGACCAGCTCTATACTCTCCATCAGGTGTTCGAGGGTGCATGGGAGCTTGCCCAACCAGTCCACATGTGCTTTGTGGACCTGGCGAAGACATTCGACCGTGTCCCTCGTGGGGTCCTGTGGAGAGTGCTCTGGGAGTACGGGGTTCGGGCCCCTTTGCTAAGGGCTGTTTGGTCTCTGTATGACCGGAGCAGGAGCTGTGTTCTCATTGCTGGTAGTAAGTCGGACCTGTTTCCAGTGCATGTTGGACTCCGCCAGGGCTGCCCTTTGTCACCAGTTCTGTTCATTATATTTATGGACAGAATTTCTAGGTGCAGTCAGGGGCCGGAGGGGATCCGGTTTGGGAACCACAGGATCTCATCTCTGCTGTTTGCAGATGATGTTGTCCGATGGCTTCATTGAACCGGGACCTCCAGCGTGCACTGGGGCGGTTTGCAGTGTGAAGGGGCTGGGATGAGGATCAGCTCTTCCAAATCCAAGGCCATGGTTCTTGACCGGAAAAAGGTGGCTTGCCCTCTCCGGGTGGGTGTGGAGTCCTTGCTTGACAGGCTGATCGGTGCAGCGTCGGCAGTGATGCGGTCGTTGTACCGGACCGGTGTGGTGAAGAGGGAGCTGAGCCAAAAGGCAAAGCTCTCAATTTACCGGTCAATCTATGTTCCTACCCTCACCTATGGTCATAAGCTCTGGGTAATGACCGAAAGGACGAGATCGCGGATACAAGCAACCGAAATGAGTTTCCTCCGCAGAGTGGCTGGGCACACCCTTAGAGATAAGGTGAGGAGCTCAGTCACACGAGAGGAGCTCGGAGTAGAGCCCCTGCTTCTACACGTTGAGAGGAACCAGCTGAGGTGGCTTGGACATCTGGTCCGGACGCCTCCCGGACGCCTCCCTCAGGAGGTGTTCCGGGCACGTCCCACCGGGAGGAGACCCCGGGGAAGACCCAGGACACACTGGAGGGACTATGTCTCCCTACTGGCCTGAGAACGCCTTGGGGTCCCCCCGGAGGAGCTGGAGGAAATGACCAGGTTGAAGGAAGTCTGGGCTTAGACTGTTGCCCCCGCGACCCGGCCCCGGATAAGCGGAAGAAAATGGATGGATATATGGGCTTTTTGTTATAAAAGCATTTCCATTTTAAAAAGTACCTTCTAATTCTGATCTGCCCTGAAACACCACACCACAGTGATGTCAGTGATGATCTGCAGGGGGAGGGCTTATCTTAATGTCATGCAAATGAGCACCATTCTGCCCCCCAGCCCTACAATGAGACAAAGAGGACTTTTCTCAGTTTAGTGTTTTCAGATGTGCTGCTTTCAAACGGCCACAAATTCTTCAAATGTTCTCAGATTTCAACATGTGGATCTGTGAATAACTCTAAACGCCTCTGGGACGACTTGTGACTGGTTTTAAGTCACAACAAACAAAACAAATGCAAAACATTTGCAAAACGTCACATACATAAATACATATACATATACTAGTAAAAACAGACCTGTGTGGTCTTGTGTCTCTGCCGGTCGGTCCTGTACTGGTCATCAAAGTCCCACTGGGGTAGTTTTTTGTAGTCTTTGCGGTACAGGATGGGGATGGGGGTGAGGCCGGGCGGGTCTGTCGTGGTGGGAGGAACCGTGGAATACTCACGACCCCAAAACTGTGGGTCAGCTCTAGAAATGACCGGAACTCTGCTGACAGATAGAGGGACAGATATTTCACAGATGTGTCATAACCCTAACCCTAACCAAGAGAAACTACTTCATGCCACTTACACAATAAAAATAAAGCAGGGTTTTCCTAGTGAACCACAGAAATAGAAGAAGGAAACAACAATTAGCTATAGAAGTTACTCTACAGCTCAAATCTTATGGTTTATCAACTAAAATAACAAAAATCTCCCAATTATTGCAAAGAAATTGTATAGACGATAATTACTGAGCCTAAAAGTGTAGTTGCCTCCCTCAGGAGATATTCCAGGCATGTCCCACTGGGACTGATTTTAATAATCAGGTACAGCACCTTTTTTATTTTATTTTTTACTTTAATTACATTTCATTAAATTAAATTTAATGAAAGGGGCATTGTGTAACTTTTTGGTTTGGGTCTGTCACCTGCTTGTTTCTATGGATACCTCATTGATCTGCCTGGAATGTTCCACAGTGTGACATTAAACAGTTCTACTTCACATTTATTCACAGGTGGTTTTAGAGCTCAGAAATACCTATAAAAACAGGCCTAGACTGACTGTGAGCAGGGTCGCCTCTCCACAGATCTGACCTGTAACTTGGTCTGGTTTGGTCTCCATGAAGATAGAAAAGCTCCAGCAGCAGTTCCACAATGCACCTTTAGTAGTTCTATATATTATTACCACCTTAACCCTCTGCTTCATGTAAAATGAAACTCAAACAATTCTTTCAAAATAAAATAAAATTTGAATTAAAATTACCTCATACATCCATTCATATTGACCCAGAAGATGCAGAAGACGGTAACTGTGACAACGGAGAGAAGCACAGGAACAAAATAAGAAGAAACTCTGGCCATGTCCCTCTGCCTTCAGTGACTCTGCTGCTCTGAGCCCAACACAGGTGAGGACAGTGAGGACAGGAGGACAGTGAGGACAGTGAGGACAGTGAGGACAGTGAGGACAGTGAGGACAGTGAGGACAGTGAGGACAGTGAGGACAGTGAGGACAGGTGACACACAGACAATAGGTGTGCACAAGAGGAGGAGGGAGGAGTGTGCACGTGAAGCTTTAAACATGTCTCAGCTCATCCAGCTGCTTCTTCAGTTCCGAAGCAGCTGGATGAGCTGAGGAACGTATTCAACCAAATAAACTTTTGCCCAGTTGGCAAACTGAATTTCTCCTTTTGCCATTGGTTCTACCTGGACGACTTTATTTATTTATTTATGTGACAGGGACAGTGTACATTAATGAACATTTCTGTAAATGCACCAGATTTAGCCAAGAGGCTAGTTTTCATCTGCAGTCCCTGGACAGATGTTACATTGTCACCCTAAGAAAAAAACAGGCTAAAACAATGTATATACAACATTATTTACACTATTTACATGCTTTCAGGCTCACTCAGTAACAGCCATGCACACTTGGTAAAACATTAACAATATTTACATACCACAAATACACACACAGAACACACATACATCTGGCACCCCTCAGTAACACAACAAACAGAACAAAAAAGGTGACTCTACAAGGAAATTAATGTGTGCAGTGCTGATTTTCAATTAACCACTTTTTTAAAAGAGTCTTAAAAGTGTGGTATGATGGTGAGTTTCTGATATTTATGGGAGTATTGTTCCTTTGATGTGCTGCAGTGATGAAAAATGAGGACTGTCCAAAGGTGCTTTTCCTGAGTGGGATTATGCAGTCCCCTGACTGAGGGATTCTACACACTTCACACTTCATACTTTTTTAGCACATCATGTTTGACATTTCTTTTAAACACATGAATAGAGTTTGAATCTTTGATTTTTTTCATTTAGATTGTTCCATAGGCTCACACCTTTGATTGAAACACATTTTTCCACATGTTTTTTTTTTTTTTTTAAGATTTCAATTCTGTTATGTTGCTCCCTTATAGTGTAACTAAGTAAGCAATTTTACTCGACACACAGAACACAGAGGACTTGCTTCTTGCTAAACTCACTTCACTTTATTATAACACAGGAAGAAGAATTCCAGGGGTTTGCCCTAGTGGCAGTCTGCCATCTATTGGTGACTATTGGCATAGCAAAACGAGGTTCAAGATTCAAGATTCAAGATTCTTTATTGTCATTATGCAAGCATAACGAAATTTTGATGGACTCCCGGCTACAGAAGTATAAAAATACAACAAGCATAAAGATAAAAATTATCATAAATAGATAAAAAAAAAAAAACATCATAAATACAGTAGTGTAAAGCATCTGCAGTGTAAAGTGGGTGTTGCAGTAAAGTGCACTTAGTGCCAGTCAAACCTAATGTCCATCTTATGCCCTGTGTCTGTGAGATGTTGGGGGGTGGGGTGGGGGCCAGTTCCGTGGGTGTGCTCGGGGGGGTGGGATGCAGTGGGGTGATGGCCTTCACAGCTCTGAGGAAAAAACTGTCTCTGAGCCGTGAAGTGGTTGTTTTAATAGTCCTGTACCGCTTCCCTGATGGGAGAGGTACAAACAGTCCATTGCCGGGGTGGTGGGGTCAGTCGCTATGCGTCTGGCCTTCTGCTGAACCCGGGAGCTGTAGACCGAGTTCAGGTCTGGCAGATGACAGCCCACTATCCCCTGTGCAGTCCTCACCACCCGGGCTAAGTCCTTTCTGTTCTGTGCGGTGCAGCTGCCATACCACACCGTCATACTGAGAGCGCTTCAGCTTCCTGAGGAAGAAGAGACGCTGTTGGGCCTTCTTCACAAGGTGTGAAGTATTAGCAGTCCACGAGAGGTCAGAGGAGATGTGAATGCCCAGGAACTTTATGCTGTTGACACGCTCCACTGCCGCCCTCTGTATGCAGAGAGGAGCGTGTTCAGTCCTCCTGGACCTTCTGTAGTCCACAATCACCTCCTGTGTCTTGCTGGTGTTCAAGATGAGGTTGTTCCTTGAGCACCGCTGTGTAAGGCTCTGGACCTCCTCTCTGTAGTGGGTCTCATTGTCGTTGGATATGAGACCCACCACAGTGGTGTCGTTCGCGAACTTCACAACCATGTTTGTGGGGTGGATGGCAGAGCAGTCGTGTGTGAAGAACCATGTTCATACATAACATATCTCCTCTCCACTAAGATTTGTTGTCAATAAACAAAACATTTTCCCTTAACAGAACCTTAGTAGTAAGACTCTTTCTTTCCTTTTCTTTTTATGACATTGAACAAAAATAAGAGCATTATGTTACTATTAATAACCACTTCTAAATTTCAATACTCAAACAATGAAAACATTCTTCAATAGCATTAACATTTTTCCTTTTTTTTTTAAATTTTTTTTTTTTTTTATTATTTTTTTGGCAACCCAAATCAAACATGTTGCTAATGCCAGCAGGAGCCACCTCTGGGAAAGTAGGCACCTGATTGGTCTGTTATTAATGTATAATATTGATTTATGAACAAAAGAGTGAAATACAAACACCAGGATCATGTAGAGCGGGTTAAATGTCGATGGAGCCAAACCCATGTTCATGCGGTGGCTAGTGGGCTAGCTGTGTCCACCTATACAGTCAATCCCAAAGGTGAAATACTTAAACAAGATTAAAAACGTCAATCAGATCAACATGTCACAATAAAACGTGACCAACAAAACATATGAGGTTTTCCGACGCCGAATTTGACTTCAGTACAAACTTATTCACAACCTTATTTTACTACAAACAGGATAAGAAAGAAGTGTAGTCACATATTTACAGTACCTCTCTGGACTACAGTGTTCAAACAAAGCTTTCTGCACATGGATGCAGCTGATTGGCCAAACAAAATATCGGCCTCTGCTGGAGATTTTAAGATGATATCTGATGCGCTAAAAAGTGCAAATATCAGCCTGATATATCGGGCGACCTCCAGTTCACACCTCCTCCACATCTGAGTCTGTAGCTTTGACCGCTCTGGTATGAAGTCTTAATCACTCCGTAGCTCATAGAAGACATGCTGCAATCAGTACTTGTGGTGGGCACTGGCCTCATCAGGTTTTGAGAGAGTTTGTTTTCTGTGCTTCCTTCGGTGGAGCCTGTGCTTCCTTCGGTGGAGCCTGTGCTTCCTTCGGTGGGGCCTGTGCTTCCTTCGGTGGGGCCTGTGCTTCCTTCGGTGGGGCCTGTGCTTCCTTCGGTGGGGCCTGTGCTTCCTTCGGTGGGGCCTGTGCTTCCTTCGGTGGAGCCTGTGCTTCTTTCGGTGGAGCCTGTGCTTCCTTCGGTGGAGCCTGTGCTTCCTTCGGTGGAGCCTGTGCTTCCTTCGGTGGTGCCTGTGCTTCCTTCGGTGGGGCCTGTGCTTCCTTCAGTGGTGCCTGTGCTTCCTTCGGTGGGGCCTGTGCTTCCTTCAGTGGTGCCTGTGCTTCCTCTGGCGGGCCCTTTGGAGGGGCCTGTGTTGACTCTTGTGGTTCTCCCAGGTACAAGTTAATAATGCCCAAGTCGTGAAGCCTCCTCCACAGCGTACTCTCCATGTCGTAGTTGTGGTTAGCGTAAAAAATCACATGAGTTTTGGCTCCACGCTCAAAGTAGTAGTTGGAGTATTTCTTGTGGTCGCTTGTTATAAATCCGTACGCATCCACCTGAAACACAGTAAATATGTAACTTAAAATGCCCAGATGTTTTATCTACTGATGTTATTATAATGTTTTCTCATCACAAACACACCTGGAGTTTTGTTTTGTTTTATTCACACATTTAATACACAAACCCTGCAGATTTACACTCAGTTTTCTCCCAATCAGAAAACAGTCTGCTCCACCTTGTGATGTCATGTGGTAATACAGGAAGTGTTCCACTAAACTCCATACACCTTCACTAGAATCATTTGAGTAATTTCAGGCCTGGAATTGGCAAGCTTCACCAAACAAAAGGTAAAAGAAGCTATTAACTTGAAAACTACGACTACATGACATCACAACACCTCCAGCACCATCACACTGAACATGGGGGGGCTCCCCAAGGATGTGTGCTGAGCCCCCTCCTCTTCACTCTGCTGATCCACGACTGCACACCATCACACAGCTCCAACCTCTTCATCAAGTTTGCGGACGATATGACTGTGTTGGATCACATCAGCGATGAGACTCACTATATGAGCGAGGTGCCTGGTCAAGTGGTGCAGCAACAACAACCTCTCCCTGAACGTGGAGAAGACAAAGGAGATTGTGGTAGACTTCAGGAGAGCACACACACAGCACGCCCCCCTCACCATCACCGGGGCTGCTGTGGAGAGAGTAAGCAGCACCAAGTTCCTGGGTGTGCATATCTCTGAGGACCTCTCCTGGTCAAAGAACACTGCATCACTGGCCAGTAAAGCCCAACAGCAACTCTACTTCCTCGGCAAGCTGAAGAGGGCCAGAGCCCCAGCTCCATCATGAGCACCTTCTACAGAGGCACCACCAGCTGCATCACTGTGTGGTATGGCACCTGCACTGTGTCCTGCTGGAAAAAGCTACAGAGTAGTGAGAGCAGCTGAGAGAATCGTGGGTGTCTCTTTCCCCTCTATGCAGGACATCTACCACACCCGCCTCACCCGCAAAGCCCTCTGGGTGATCCCACCCACCCATCCAACTGCCTCTTCAGTCTGCTGCCATCAGGAAGGAGACTGAGGAGCCTCAGGGCCATGACCAGCAGACTGAAAGACAGCTTCATCCACCAAGCTGTCAGGATGCTCAACTCTCTCCCTAACCACAGTTGAATAAAATTACCAGATGTAAAAAGGCCGACGGCAGTTTGAGGCCATGACAAAGACGAGAAGCCTGCCGACATACATAATAACATAACATAACATAACATAATTAAAAAAATTTCGCATTCCACTCTGCTCCTCCAATTTGTCCAAAGTTTTGTTTTCATTCTTAAGGTTCCGTGAAGACATCTCAAAGATAAACAAACACTAACTTTAATAATGTTTTTATCGGCTTTAGAGCCTCCTCAATCTGTGTTTTAGCCGCTCTTTGCGAAGCTGCAGCGTTAGTAGCAACAGTGGTGTGCAGAAGGCTCTGTTCTCTGTATCAGCCTGATCTATTTACCCAATCTGATCCAAGCCAATACACATCCCTAATTATAATGTTGTTAACTCATCAAAAGCCTGCCTGAAGAGGTTTTAAATGTCATCCAGGACTAAACCAAGCCTAACCCAGGACTAAACCATACGCTCTGTGGTGTTACTGGGTATAGTTTGACTGCTGGTGTTAGAGTGTCTTACATGGTCACAGAGCTGCAGAGCCAGGAACATCATGAAGGCTCCGTTTGTGGGACGGACGATGGCCCAGTATCCTGCGTTCAGTGTGGGAGACTTTAGAAACCTGAGGGTCAGAGGTTACAGGTCAAACTCTGTGTTATGAGCATGTGAAGTGAGCATGTAGGCGCTTCTGGCTCCTTCTGATCCTAGCTCCCATTGACTTACAGTGGAATACTGTCGCCCCTCTCTCTGTAACTGCTGCTGTGAGCCTCATCATTTTGGTCTTAAAATGTTCATATTAACCCGCTCTACATGATCCTGGTGTTTTTATTTCAATATCTTGTCCTATTCCTAATATGACACTCGTGATCAGAATTCAAAATATGGAACTTGGCTCCAAATTCTCCCCTATAACTGCAAGCTTCAATGAGCTTCATTTGACTGGAGCTGAACGCTGTGGGTGTCGTCACATAGTCCAAACTTAGTCCACTCCTTTATACAGTCTATATGTAAAACTCATAAACATAGACTGTATAAAGAAGCGGCGTAAGGGAGTGTGATGTCACCCACAGCATTCGTCTCCAGTCAAATGAAGCTCACCGAGGCTAGCAGTTACACTATATGGCTCACCCATCCAAATATTAGAAATCAGGTGTTCCAATCCTTCCATGGCCACAGGTGAATAAAATCAAGCACCTGGGCATGCAGACTGTTTCTACAAACATTTGTGAAAGAAAGTGTCGCTCTCAGGAGCTCAGTGAATTCCAGCATAGTACTGTAATAGCCACCTGTGCAACAAGTCCAGTTGTGAAATTTCCTCGCTCCTAAATATTCTAGTCAGCTGTCAGCGGTATTATAACAAAGTGGAAGCGATTGGGCGCAAGAGCAACTCAGCCATGAAGTGGTAGGCCACGTAAACTGAGAGACGGGGTCAGCGGATGTTGAGGCGCAGAGGTCGCCAACCTTCTGCAGACTCTGACCTGCATGTGGCCTTCAGATTAGTACAAGAACAGTGCATAGAGAGGTTCATGGAATGGGTTTCCATGGCCGAGCAGCTGCATCCAGGACAAACATCACCAAGTGTAAAGCAAAGTGTCGGATGCAGTGGTGTAAAGTGCCGACACTGGACTCCAGAGCAGTGGAGACACGATCCCTGGAGTGACGAATCGCGCTTCTCCATCTGGCAATCTGACGGATGAGTCTGGGTTTGGCGTTGCCAGGAGAGCGGTTCTTGTCTGAGGCTTTGTGCCAAGTGTAAAGTTTGGTGGAGGGGGATTATGGTGTGGGGCTTGGACCCTTAGTTCCAGTGAAAAGAACTCTGAATGCTTCAGCAAACCAAGAGATTTTGGACAATTCCATCCTCCCAACTTTGTGGGAACAGTTTGGAGATGGCCCCTTCCTCTTCAACATGATGGTGCACCAGAGCACAAAGTGGGGTCCATAAAGACCTGGATGAGAGAGTTTGGTGTGGAGGAACTTGACTGGCCTGCACAGAGTCCTGACCTCAACCCGATAGAACACCTTTGGGATCAATTAGAGCAGAGACTGAGAGCCAGGCCTTCTCGTCCAACATCAGTGTGTGACCTCACAAATGTGCTTCTGAAAGAGTGGGCAAAAAAATTCCCATAAACACACTCCTAAACCTTGTGGACAGCCTTCCCAGCAGAGTTGAAACTCTTATAGCTGCAAAGGGACCGACGTCATATTAAACCCTCTGGATTAAGAATGGGAGTCAAAGCAGGGAGAGAATACTTTTGGCAATATAGTGTATGTGGGTGAAAGCCAAGTTCCATATTTAGAATTCCGATCGTGAGTATAATAGCAACCAAAGAGCCAATCCAGAGTGAAGATGTTGAAGGTTCACCCGCCCGCCCACCCGCATCAATGGTTTTGTAGGGAGTGGGCACTTAGCAACACTGTCAAATATGTTGCTAATGCTAGTGGGACAAAATAGTCAAACAAAAAACACCATCATGTAAAGTGGCTTAATACGAACATTGTAAGACCAAAATGAGGAGTCTGACAGCAGCACTTACAGAGAGAGGGGTGAGGTTTTTTCAATACAAGTGAATTGGAGTCGATGGAGCTGGAAGCGTGTCCATTCTCACTTCCTATATGGAATGCGACGTCTAGCGGGTTAGCCATCTTCATTTATATATACACCTATCATTTACAGAAATAATCACAGTTAAAGTGACAGTGACCTGTTTCTGACGTATCTCAGGAAGTCCATGTGCAGAACGTAGAAGCGCGTCTCGTTGAACTGACCAGAGTACTGAGTCCAGGGACTGAAGACCAGAGCAGAATCAGGACTAAACAAGGACTAAACCAGGGCCAAACCAGGACTAAACCAGGACTGAACCAGGACTAAACCAGGATCGAACCAGGACTAAACCAGGCCTGAAACAGGACTGAACCAGGACTGAACCAAGACTGAAACAGGATTGAACCAGGTCTAAACCAGGTTTAAACCATACAGGATTGTAGTCTTACCGGCGTCCTTTATATGATCCCGCTGTGAGTCTCTCTTGTTTGTAAAGTCCTGTCAACCACTCAAAGTCCCTCATGCCCTCAGGAATCAGCACGTACTTTATATCCTGAAACAACAAGAGATTATAGAACCAGGACTAGACCAGGACTAAACCAGGAGTAACCCAGGATGGAACCATGACTAAAACAGGATGAAATTAGGCCTAAACCAGGACAAACCCATGATGGAACCAAGACCGAACCAGGACTAGACCAGGACTAGACCAGGACTGAATCAGAACTGACCCAGAAGCTCATAGACATATAATCATATAATCATATAATCATTAGACGAGGTGTTCAATGGTAGTGTTATCATCCAGCCATTAGCATTAGCGTGAATCATTCAGAGAAGTCAGTGGTGAGTGTTTAAGACATTTGGTGTTTTATTTGCATCATCATTATTTGAGATTTGTGAACTTGAGTGGTTCTGGTGAACATCTAGTGCCACTAAAGCTCCTCTGTTTACACAACACTGTGAGGCATGCGGATACATGACCAAAATAGGAAATACACATTTTCTATACCTTTGCTTCATACATTTGTATGTGATGGAACATTCAAATTGACGTAACTCTGGGAGACAGAGAATTTTGTGTCGATGAATGTCTGTGGTGATGTTAACTGGAAGCAGTGATCTGTCTTTAATCTGAGCTTTGTTCTAACACAGTCTGACCAGAAAGAACTGACTTAGCAGGAACTCCAACAGGTGAGCTCTCAAAGAACATAACAATCACAAGCTAGTGTAAGGCACAAATCCGTCTGAACCCCTGAACCTGGTGCCTATAAGAGCGCGTTCCCACTCTGGTTTGGACTGTTCACGGTACAATAAACGAGTTATGGTGCTGGCTGTGACCCCCAAAACACTACTTGTGTGGCTCATTCCTGCAAATCCACTGGGTCCGCTACACTAGCCAGCATTAGCCAACTGTTTCAGTCACTGTCACCTTTTATTTGAAAGTCAAACTTCTAAACAGGACCATGAACGCTCAGACTGATCACAGGCGCCTGAAAATGTGCTCTTTAAATCCATTTTGTTTTTTCTTGAGTTTTCTGGCCATCTTAAAACCTTTTTTTTGTTATTGTTTGCTAATGTGTGCATTGTGTCACTGCAGTAACTGCTGAACATTCCATCTTAGACATGCCCGTTGATGTCCCCCAGCATGACGTCGCTGCAAAGTATCGATAGATTGTGTGCGTACCGGGTCATGAGGGGCTCTTATGTAGTTGTATTTTCTGAACAGTATTTCAGACGACGTGATGGAGTGAGCTGTGTGAACGTAAACATCAGTGCGATTCCCAACATCCTCCTCATAACCCTTTATGGCTGCTCCATTTACCCTGAGGACAAAAGAGAACAGATCAGACAGGAGCTGAGCTAGAATCAGGTCTAGATCTGGACTTCATGCACTAGACCAGGACTGCAACTGAACTTAACCAGTTATGGGAACACCACACCCAGAACTTATTGAGTTTTGCAGTTATGTCTTGGCACAGGTTTGATATCTAAAGTCCTGAGAAAAATGTGTGTGATTAAATAAAAGAGGAACACAAAGACGTGTCAAACATAATGTCATGTATGAATCAGGTTTTGTCCAGTTTGTTTAGCCACATGTCAAATGAAAAATCCAGATGAAAAAAAACACAGCTCTGTTTGGACAAAACTCATCACACAAGAAGACGATTAAATGAAAGACAAAACTGTTCTTGTTAAAATGACCAAATAGTTTAAAGCATTCTCTGCCAATGTGGACCTGTGTCTAAAGTGTATTTTTCAACCTGAGATTTGAACACTTCAGCATCTATATGTATGACATCACTGAAACTCACAAAAGTCTATCACTAAAATATAAAGCTTGAATATGGAACTTTTCAAAGATCACTGGAAGCCCTCACCATCTTCTCTCCGTCTCTTGCTGAAGGCGGACGTGTTTGCCCTCTCTCCCTGTGTCTTTTGTGCTCTCTCGTCTCGTCTCTATTTCTCCTGTTGAGGTGGATTTTTGAATCCTAAATTATGAAATTGATAAGCTGGTCCCTAGACGCAATTGACTTTTTTCACGAAGGAATGTAGGTTCGGGAGAGCCGACATGTCCGAATGGAACTTATGCATCTGGATACGCGTTGGGATGCTTACAAGTGGGTCACCGTCTGTCTGGCACCGCCGTTCCTAGACTTAATTGGATTTTTGTTGGCAGGACATCTGACGATTGGTCGGGGGATGTTTCTGATCTATTGGAAAAATGGAAAACTGGCAGCCAATAAAGCCACAAAGCTGCCAGCTGTCATCTCACACCACGGCGGAGCCGTTGCTGACCTGATGAAGGTTTTACATCAGAAGGTGACACAGACTGAGGAAATGTACCATCTCCAATCTGTGGATACCCCTCAGCACTCGGATGCTATCATGAACATGCTTACGGACCTGTGTAGGAGAAACAACGCGGCCCAGTCCGAAATCATTGTTACGCACCAGGAGGAGATAACAAGGTCTCACGGCCCTGTATGGTGACTTGAAATTTGGAGGGCCTTGCGGTACCAGGTTTCTGACTAACTGTCTGTTCCCCTAAGTCCTAAAGTGTAATGATTATGTGCATTCTTCCCAGTGAAATCTTCAAATGACAGGAATACAGCAGTGATAACACGGCTCACCATGAGTCAAGGACATTTTAATTGGCTAGCACATTGACACGTATTTATAAAAACACTCTGCCCTTCTTACGTAGCCTTCCGCCTCAGTTTGTCAAATATTCTCTGTATTCCACTCTTGTACTCACGAATGTCGGCTGCTTTAAGGTCCATGGACCCTTCCATTTCCAAGTCTTCTCGTTGTTTACAATGACAAATAAAGCTTCCATTCCGTTCCATTCCACCACCAGAGTGATACCACTTTGTCTCATTTTGGGCTCTGGTCCGTGGACTGTCTCCTACCTGAGCCAAACGTATAGTTCCAGTTTGAACGATGCAGAGCTTAAGCATGGTACCCATGGTAACCACAGCTTTCCAAACTGCCACATGAGAACACTTTTCACCATTTTTAATAACCATTCTACCACAGTAACACAGAGAGATCAGGAGTCTAACCCACAACCTCCTCACTGAGGGGACCCAGGCTCACCACTGTGCCACAGCAGTCTGACCTGAAGACATAGTCGTGCGAGTCGATCTCGGCTCCTTTCTTGGACCTCCAGAGCACTCCTCCATTGGCCACCACAGCACAGCTGATGCAGTCTCTGCCTGGTTTAGGCGGCAGCAGCGGCTCCTTGGGCTTCTGCACCAGGTTCAGAGCGGACATCACATCTGAGAGAGAAAACACCACTGTTTACATCCAATGGGAGACATTTCATTAATATACTCTGATTTTACATCACTTTATATGATTCCCCTTTAGATAAATAAGAGTGTGTCTGCTTCCACACACCACAGCAAAACTGGGACCAAATCTAATCCTTAGAAGGAAGCGCTGGACCCTTTGGAACTGGACTTCGGACTAGACTTTCTGGACTGACCTTGGTGTGTGTAGTTCATGTGGAGCAAGACTAATCCAGAACTAAACCAGGACTAAACTAGGTCTAAGCAAACACTCGATCAGGCCTAGACCAGGACTAGACCAGGACTAGACCAGGACTAGACCAGGACTAGACCAGGCCTAGACCAGGACTAGACCAGGACTAGGCCGGTTTGGCCCTGACCTTGGTGTGCGTAGTCCATGAAGCCGAAGGGGTTGTTGAAGTGAGAGAGTCGGTTCCACTCGCTCATGCTGATGCTCCCGTTGTACACGTACATTCGAATGTTTGGGATGAACTTGTGTTTGAGCTCCGGCTCGGCCTGGATCCTGGTCCACAGACTGCTGTCACACTTCTGGAGGACACAGGACACACCACATTTACTCTGACCTGGGTTTTGTTTTATTTTTAAAGCTCTATTACATAAAACTGACTTCTGTGAACTTTAAGTCATGTTATAATGGATACCTCCTCAAAAACGGACCTGGAGTTGTGTTTGTTTCATTCACATGTTTGAGTAACTCTTTATTATTAGTCTGTCTTCATCCCCAATGCTCAAAACACTCTGTTCCACCTTGTGATGTCATAAAGTGGTAGTTTTCAAGTGAACAGCTCTGTTTACAGTGGCCTGTAAGAGTCTGAGGGACTGTTTCCAGAACACAGACTGGGACATGTTCAGCGGCTCTTATGGAAACGACATCAAAGGCCTGACCCACTGCATCACGGACTACACCAACTTCTGCATGGAGAACACTGTACGAACCAGGAGAGTATGGTGTTTCTCCAACAACCACCCCTGGGTCACCCCTGAGCTTAAAGCCCTCCTAAACCAGAAGAAAAGGGCTTTCAACTAAGGGGACAGAGAGGAGCAGAAAAAAGGACTACGGGAGGAAGATGGAGGAGCAGCTGGCCCAGAACAACGTACGGGGTGTGTGGACAGGACTGAGAAACATTTCTGGATTTGGACAGAGTGGCAAAGGGACAGCTGATGGTGATCAGTGCTGGGCGGACGAATTAAACTGTTATTTTAACAGGTTTGATTCAGCCCCCCACCCCCTCTGCCCACTCCCTCCTCTTCTTCACACCTCCCCGGGCCAGTAGCCACATACCCCTCCCCCTTCACATGGACCCAACCCAGCTCCAGCCCCCTTCTACCCCCCCACCACCACCCCCTGCAGTCCAACCCAGCCCCCCCCCCCCCCACACACACACACACACTCCCCCCTCTCCATCACACCGGACAAGGTGAGGAGGGAGCTTAGGTGACTCAAGCAGAGGAAATCTGCAGGACCTGATGGTATCTGCTCCAGGCTGCTGAGAACCTGTACAGACCAGCTCTGTGAGGTTCTCTGCTACATGTTCAACCTGAGCCTCAGCCTGGAGAAGGTCCCCGTCCTGTGGAAGACCTCCTGTGTGGTCCCGGTTCCCAAAACAACAAACGCCAGGGAACCGGCCCACTACAGACCAGTCGCCTTGACCTCCCACCTCATGAAGACCATGGAGAGGGTGATCCTCAGCCACCTCCACTCTGTGGTGAGCCCCACCTTGGACCCGCTGCAGTTTGCCTACAAGTCAAACGTAGGAGTGGAGGACACCGTCATCTACTTGCTGCAGCGGGCACTCACCCACCTAGAGACCGCCGGGAGTGCTGTGAGAGTCATGTTCTTTGACTTCTCCAGCGCCTTCAACACCAACAGGCCGGCGCTGCTGCAGAGGAAGCTGGAGGATGTGGGAGTTTATGGACATCTCATTGCCTGGACCATCGACTACCTCACTAACCATCCACACTATGTGTGGCTGCGTGGCTGTGAGTCAGAGGTGGTAGTCTGCAGCATTAGGGTTCCCCCAGGGAACTGTCCTCTCACCCTTCCTCTTCACCATCTACACCTCGGACTTCACATACAACACGAACAGCTGCCATCGCCAGAAGTTCTCTGACGACCCGGCCATTGTGGGCTGTGTGTCAGAGGGGAACAAGCTGGAGTACCGCTCGGTCATCAGTGACTTTGTGGACTGGTGTGGGCACAACCACCTGAGCCTGAACACCAGTAAGACAAAGGAGCTGGTGCTCGACTTCAGGAGGAGACCACTACCTCACTCACCGGTGAACATCCAGGGGCAGGACATAGAGACTGTGGACAGTTTCAAGTACCTGGGTGTTCACCTCAACAATAAACTGGACTGGTCCCACAACACCGACGCCCTGTACAAGAAGGGCCAAAGTCGCCTCCACCTTCTGAGGAGACTGAGGTCCTTTGGAGTGTGCAGGCCTCTGCTCAAGAGTTTTTATGACTCTGTGGTGGCCTCTGCTCTCCTCTACGCTGTCATCTGCTGGGCGCCGAGCAGCACAGAGCGGGACAGGAAGAGACTCAATAAGCTGGTCAGGAGGGCCAGCTCTGTCCTGGGCTGTCCTCTGGACTCTGTAGAGGAGGTGGCTGAGAGGAGGGTGCTGGCCAAACTTACGTCTATCATGGACGACACCTCTCACCCTCTGCACCGGACTGTAGAGGAGCTGAGCAGCTCCTTCAGCAGCCGACTGAGGCACCCCCAGTGGAAGAAGGAGCGCTACCACAGATCCTTCATCCCCACCTCCATCAGATTGTACAACTTTATAGCCCAAATGTGCAATATCGTTTTTCAATACTCTCCCTGTTACTGGTTTATTATTATTACTTATTCTATTATTACTTATTTTATTATTATTATTACTTATCTTTATTCCATTCTTGCCTGCATGCACTTTTCTTTCTTGTTCAATCTGTCCCTACCTGGAGCTATTGTGACAAGTAAATTTCTCCTGTGTGAGATCAATAAAGTCTTATCTTATCTTATCTTATCTTATCTTATCTTATCTTACCTTTAGATCAGAAGAACATTCCACACTGTAAAGTCTAAAGTCCTTACTTGAAAAAACCTAGGAAACCAGTTGCCTTGAAAAGTGGACTGTGAATCTAAAGCTGAGTTTACAGGTAATTCCTCAGTGTCGTGTGCAGTAAATTCCTCCTTCATTTAACGAAGCTCAGCAAGTGAAGTGTTCTTTAGTTTTCATTCTTAGAACTCGTGTTGTGAAGCTCTGCCAAAGAATCAGTCAGTTCCTTAAATCTGAAATATGTAGTAATCTTTACTTTAAGAGTAAGTTCATCTTACTTGGTTAAACATGGAAACCGATTGCCTTGAAAAAGTAAATGTTACTTATATACACAAGTTAGAGTAAAAACAGGTTCTATTCAGCCATTTAGGTCTGCATCAGGTATATAAGGATTTGAATATTTATTAGTCTTTGAAAAAACGTAGCAAAACATTTGTTCATGTGAAGTTCAAAACACATCATAACATGTGAATAAAATAATATTGCTCGGTCATTCCATATTGTTGAATATCATGTTGAATCAATGATATGAAATAAAGAAGAAACTGGGTTCTGGATTCCGTGTTGAACTTTTACTGTGTAGTCTCACGTAGGAACATTACAGGTTATACAGCCTGACTTCTTAGTGTGAAAACAAATAACCGGATCTAGAACATTGTTGCTGCATGTGTGCGCACTCTAGTGTTCACTTGTGGCAGGTACATGGGGAAACACATTATTTAAATCTGGTCCATAACATTACATAAATGTTCTATACATGTGAACTCAACCAAGGCCCCGGACTTAGGGCTCAAAACATACTGGAGGAAACAAAACAGGTGTCTGTGTGCACAGGTGTATTCTGGAAAAGACTGAAAGAACAGAGGGAGTTTATAGAGACTGAAAGAACAGAGGGAGAAGAGATGGACAGACAGACCAATGGACAGATGGCTTTATATAACCTGAGCTCCAGGTTGGGAGTGACTGCTACAGACACAGTCCTGTGCACTCTGTAGTGCCTCTGTAGATCAGACCCACACGTTGGGGGAAATAAGTGTCCTAACGAGTCCTAAAGTTGTACAGAGAGACTCTGGAGTCTGAGACAGAAGTTTATTTAAATCAGTCTGGGACCTGGTGAACTATGCTTTTCCACAAGGAGGTTTAAACAGGAGCTAAGAAGAACATCCTGGAGACGAGCTGGTCCAGATAAAAAAAAGAGCACAGTGTACTGCTTCTGTGAAATGAATTGAAGAAAGCTGATTAAGATAAAGGACACATTCTGTAATAGTCAGATTATTCTCTAGTTTAGTTACTCCTGCTGCTTTTATTCTGGGTTAATACTTGTTTAGTCCTGGTTTAGTCATTGTTTAAATCTCTTTAAAGGTATCATGGCATGAAATTTTCACTTTCTGAGGTTTTTGAACGTTAATGTGAGCTCCCCTACCCTGTTTAGGCCCCCCCCATGGTTAAAAGTTGTGAAATGTCTAAACTGAGCATTTGCGATCCTTTTCTGCGTTAGAAAAAATCAGAGCTCAAACGGGCGATTTTGAACAAGGCACCTTATTGATGTCAGATCGAAAAAAGAAATGCAAATGCAGTTCCACCCCCGTCTGTCTGTACTCAGCGTCTCTGTAAATCATGCCCAGAGAGTTTGGACTGCGAATGCGCTAGGCAATGCGAAATGCGTTTTTTTTTATTTGCCTGGAGGCACGTCCGAGTGTTTCTAGGCTCGGACGTCCTTTATCTGAGTCTCTGGACCTTTGAACAGCAGTGGTTTAATTTTATTTTCTGTGGAAATGTGTTTTTTTTCCATTAAAATGGCTCTCCTTTCTTCCTCCGCTCTTAAAACACGGAAATGGCTCAAAGCGTACAGCTGAGAGCTGAGAGCAGAGAGTTTGGCCACGCCCCCACCCTCTACTATAGGCCATCTCTTTTCTCCTCATTTGCATTCAAGCAACAACGCCCATTAAGGACTGTTCAGAGAGAGAAAAATTACTCTTTCTCATCTTATCTCTGTTTCTCATGCACTGAGTGTTGATTTTGAAGAAGGATTCATTTACAGTATTAGAGAACCATTAAGGAGACATATAAAAGCATCAAGAAGTACCATGTCATGGGATCTTTAAGACCTGGTTTAGTCTTAGTATAATACAGGGAGTCCTCGGGTTACGACGTAGATCCGTTCTTAAGACGCGTCGTAACCCGAATTTCGTCGTAAACCGGATTTTGCCTTTGATCTTCCAACCAAAGCACCAATAACCTTTCCATCTCAATAATTAGACCACTACGCTGCTTGGTTATCACTGCCGCTTTCATAGGAGCAGATCAGAGCCCACATCAGGTACTTCCGCCCACATTGGACACACACACGAGGCTGTCTTCTCTGCCCTACAACCACAACAGAGCGTATTCTTGCGCCGTGCGCCGCGCGCCGTTCGTGTTTGTTTACATCTCTTACCACGCTAAACCGCGTAAGACGGAATGACGCGTAATATATACATATTTTTTTTAATGGGGGCGCGTTCGTAACCACGAAACGTCGTAACCCGAGACCGTCGTAACCCGAGGACCCCCTGTATTGGGTTAGTCCTGGTACAGACCCGGTGTAACCCCAAATAGTGTAAAATAGTCTGCTAGCACGCTAGTTAGCTCACTGTGTCTCAAAGCCAACAGTCACCTTTATTAAAATCATAAAACATAAAACAAATAACCTGAATCAAAATGAATTGAAATCAAGGCAAATATGTTGATATGTCGATGACTTCAATTTGTGGCATTGTTGTAATGTTTACTATGTTTCAGCATTAGCATTAGCATTAGCATTAGTGTTGAAATACAAACATCTCTCTTTACATCTGTTTAAACTCAGGATTGTGCTCCACTGAAGTCTTCATTTTATGTGTTTACTTTTTAACATGTGGTCAGTGCCATCCACCACAGCTCCCTGTGCCCTGCCTTATCTTTAAATATTTATTCATTTTAGCACGAACTGGCAAACACCCCATAAAGATAAAATTAGACAAGAAGTAAGATAAAACTTTATTGATCTCACACTGGACAAATTTACTTGCCACATTAGCTCCAGACAGTTTAGTGCAAAAGAAAGTTAGAACAAAACAAAAGTGCATGCAGACAGTTGAGATAGTAATAATACTAATAAAATAAGAAAATAAGAGAATATAGAAAAAAATGCACATTAAGCCTATATAGTGGATGGTAAAGGATGGTCAATTTGTCAACTGGACAAAGTTTATTTGGTTGAAGACATTTTGCAGCTCATCCAAGCTGCTTTGTCAGTTCTGTATACTGTAACTCCTATACAGTAGAGTTCTACAGTCTGATGGCGGTGGGGATGAAGGATCTTTGGTAGCGCTCCTTCTTGCACTGGGGGTGCCTCAGTCGGTTGCTGAAGGAGCTGCTCAGCTCCTCTACAGTCCGGTGCAGAGGGTGAGAGGTGTCGTCCATGATGGACATGAATTTGGCCAGTACCCTCCTTTCGGCCACCTCCTCTACAGAGTCCAGAGGACAGCCTAGGACAGAGCTGGCCCTCCTGACCAGCTTATTAAGTCTTTTTCTGTCCCGCTCTGTGCTGTCGGGGCCCAGCAGATGACAGCGTAGAGGAGAGCAGAGGCCACCACAGAGTCATAAAAACTCTTGAGCAGAGGCCTGCACACTCCAAAGGACCTCAGTCTCCTCAGGAGATGGAGGCGACTTTGGCCCTTCTTGTACAGGGCGTCGGTGTTGTGGGACCAGTCCAGTTTATTGTTGAGGTGAACACCCAGGTACTTGAAACTGCCCACAGTCTCTATGTCCTGGCCCTGGATGTTCACCGGTGAGTGAGGTAGTGGTCTCCTCCTGAAGTCGATCACCATCTCCTTTGTCTTACTGGTGTTAAGGCACAGGTGGTTGCACCCACACCAGTCCACAAAGTCACTGATGACCGAGCGTCCATCAACTCCCGCGTCCTCCAGCTTCTCCTGCAGCAGCCCCGGCCTGATGGTGTTGAAGGCGCTGGAGAAGTCAAAGAACATGACTCTCACAGCACTCCCGGCAGTCTCTAGGTGGGTGAGCACCCGCTGCAGTAAGTAGATGATGGTGTCCTCTACTCCGACGTTTGGCTTGTAGGCAAACTGCAGGGTCCAGGGTGGGGCTCACCACAGAGCAGAGGTGGCTGAGGATCACCCTCTGGTGTTCATGAGGTGGGAGGTCAAGGCGACTGGTCTGTAGTGGGCCAGTTCCCTGGCGTTTGTTGTTTTGGGAACCGGGACCACACAAGAGGTCTTCCACAGGATGGGGACCTTCTCCAGGCTGAGGCTCAGATTGAACATGTAGCAGAGAACCTCACAGAGCTGGTCTGCACAGGTTCTCAGCAGCCTGGGGCAGATACCATCAGGTCCAGCAGATTTCCCCTGTCTGAGTCGCCTTAGCTCCCTCCTCACCTCGTCTGGTGTGATGGGAGGGGGGAACTGGGGTGGACTGGGGGCTGGAGCTGGGTTGGGTCCGTGTGAAGGGAGAGGGGGATGTCGCCACTGGCCCGGGGAGGTGTGAAGAGGAGGAGGGAGTCGGCAGAGGGGCAGAGAGGGTGGGGGGCGCATTAAACCTGTTGAAATAACAGTTTAATTCGTCCGCCCAGCGCTGATTACCATCAGCTGTCCCTCTGCCACTCTGTCCAAAACCAGACATGTTCCTCAGTCCTCTCCATACTTTTGTTTTGGGCCAGCTGCTCCTCCATCTTCCTCCTGTAGTCCTTCTTGGCCCGTCGGATCCTCCATTGGAGCTCCCTCTGAACCCTTTTCTGCTCCTCTCTGTCCCCTGAGTTGAAAGCCCTTTTCTTTTGGTTCAGGAGGGCTTTATGCTCAGGGGTGACCCAGGGGTGGTTGTTGGAGAAGCACCGTACCCTCCTCGTTGGCACAGTGTTTTCCACGCAGAAGTTGATGTAGTCTGTGATGCAATGGGTCAGGCCGTTGATGTCGTTTCCATAAGAGCCGCTGAACATGTCCCAGTCAGTGTTCTGGAAACAGTCCCTCAGACTGTCACAGGCCTCCTGAGTCCAAAGCTTCACAGACCGCTTCTCCACAGGTCCTCTTCGCACCCTGGGTGTGTATTCAGGGAGCAGGTAAACCAGACGGTGATCCGAGCGTCCGAGCGGGGAGAGGGGGGCGGAGGTGTAAGCGTCTTTGATATTGGCGTAGAACAAGTCCAGAGTTTTATTGTCTCTCGTGGGGAATGTGACATATTGAGTGAAAGTGGGAAGAGTAGTGGAGAGTGATGTGTGATTAAAGTCCCCAGTGACGTATATAAATATCTTGAAAATGTTGCATGGTTATAAAGGCTATGGGTTTCACGATACAGTAGCCTATAAATGCCTGAAAAATTAAAGCTCCCTAGTGAATGCTAGCTTGTGTATCCTTGACATATCCGGAGGTGAAGCGCAGTACCAGAACGTGATGTATTCGAAGATATATCAACAGTGAATACGTGAAACACGGACGATCTCCAGTAAGTATGCGGAGAACACGATATGTAGCGTGTCGGCAGAGTGCCATTCCGGAGTTCGGAAATGCTCCGTATCCGGAGCGTGTCAATCCGAATATCTACAGATATTGTGAATATCCTGGGATATATGACTACAAACATCCCCGGAAACAAAGCCATTTTGCCCAGTGTTACTCGCCAAAACCTGCCATTACAGCGTACTTTTGATTTGCAATGGGCGATTAATGTGAATAACGCTTGAATTGCTAGACTAGTGCGTGAAGTGCTAATGATTAAGTAATAATTGCAGATACTGCAGTATTTTTTGCTAAATCATTAGCATCACTGTCAATTCAAGCAATGATAACAGGCACATAGACTAGGTGCTAAAAGCACCAGTCACTTCAAGCAATTCAAGCATTATTCCAGTAGACTACCAGAAATACTTCATTTTACTGCATTGTACTGCATAATGCAGTATTTTGGACATGAAAAAGCTGCAGTTTTTTTTTTTTTTTTATAAGGGTGAGGAACAGAATACATCAGTCAGGTGACTCATTATGTGTATTTCTTATTCTGCCTTTATGACTTTGACTGAACATATTATCCTGTGTATTATTGATTATTGAATGATTATATGGGCTTTTTGTTATAAAAGCATTTCCATTTTAACAAAGTACCTTCTAATTCTGATCCAACCAAGGCTAACACCACACCACAGTGATGTCAGTGATGATCTGCAAGATTCAAAGCTTTTATTGTCATATGCACAGTAAAGAAACAAGTTTCTCTGTACAGTGAAATTCTTACTTTGCTGCCCACTCTGGATGCCAAGAGCATGCAAAAAAATTAAAGTAGATAAATAAGATACTGAGAGCATGTAAAAAGTGTAATCAAATAGAAACAATCTTTACAGAATATACACTATGAAAAATATAGGCTGGTGCTATGTACATATTTACAGATAATGCGCAACATTAGTTTTATGTGCAACTGTCAGGAGTAAAAACGGGGTGTAAACATGGTCGATATAGTGCAAACAGGAAGTGTAAACATGGTTGATATGGTGTAAACAGGAAGTGTAAACATTCAAGCAGTTATTAGCTTAAGAGTTGGTCAATAATAGTGCAAATTATTCATGTGCAAAGTATAGGCTAATCAATATCTGGGGCTTATCTTAATGTCATGCAAATGAGCACCATTCTGCCCCCCAGCCCTACAATGAGACAAATCTTCAAGAGGACTTTTCTCAGTTTAGTGTCTTTAGATGTGCTGCTTTCAAACGGCCACAAATTCTTCAAATGTTCTCAGATTTCCACATGTCAGGCATCATTGGAAAGCTTAGAAACATACACTTTCAGAATCTGTGAATAACTCTAAACACCTCTGGGACGACTTGTGACTGGTTTTAAGTCACAACAAACAAAACAAATGCAAAACATTTGCAAAACGTCACATACATAAATACATATACATATACTGTATATACAGACCTGTGTGGTCTTGTGTCTCTGCCGGTCGGTCCTGTACTGGTCATCAAAGTCCCACTGGGGTAGTTTTTTGTAGTCTTTGCGGTACAGGATGGGGATGGGGGTGAGGCCGGGCGGGTCTGTCGTGGTGGGAGGAACCGTGGAATACTCAGGACCCCAAAACTGTGGGTCAGCTCTAGAAATGACCGGAACTCTGCTGACAGATAGAGGGACAGATATTTCACAGATGTGTCATAACCCTAACCCTAACCAAGAGAAACTACTTTATGCCACTGACACAATAAAAATAAAGCAGGGTTTTCCTAGTGAACCACAGAAATAGAAGAAGGAAACAACAATTAGCTATAGAAGTTACTCTACAGCTCAAATCTTATGGTTTATCAACTAAAATAACAAAAATCTCCCCATTATTGCAAAGAAATTCTATAGACAATAATTACTGAGCCTAAAAGTGTTGTTGCCTCCCTCAGGAGATATTCCAGGCATGTCCCACTGGGACTGATTTTAATAATCAGGTACAGCACCTTTAATGTCTGCCTTTTATTTTAACACATTTTTAATACATTTTATTGTTGCTCCATTTTACTCATTTTAGCGTGTTTTCACATTTTAGAGCCTTGATCAAAATTTTAAAATTTAATTAACTTAATTCCAATTGAACAAAATAATCCATGATTAATCACAAATCTTTTTTTTTTTTTTACTCATTTAATTACACAAAATTTAATGAAAGGAGCACTGTGTAACTTTTTTGGGTCTGTCACCTGCTTGTTTCTATGGATAAGTCATTGATCTGCCTGGAATGTTCCACAGTGTGACATTAAACAGTTCTACTTCACATTTATTCAGTCACAGGTGGTTTTAGAGCTCAGAAATACCTAGAAAAACAGGCCTAGACTGACTGTGAGCAGGGTCGCCTCTCCACAGATCTGACCTGTAACTTGGTCTGGTTTGGTCTCCATGAAGATAGAAAAGCTCCAGCAGAAAAGTTCCACAATTCATCTTTAGTAGTTCTATATATTATTACCACCTTAACCCTCTGCTTCATATAAAATGAAACTTAAACAATTCTATCAAAATAAAATCAAATATAATTTGAATTAAAATTACCTCATACATCCGTTCATATTGACCCAGTAGATGCAGAAGACGGTAACTGTGACAACGGAGAGAAGCACAGGAACAAAATAAGAAAAAACTCTGGCCATGTCCCTCTGCCTTCAGTGACTCTGCTGCTCTGAGCCCAACACAGGTGAGGACAGTGAGGACAGGAGGACAGTGAGGACAGGTGACACACAGACAACAGGTGTGCACGAGAGGAGGAGGGAGGGGTGTGCACGAGAATTCTCAGTTTAAAGCTGAAGTCAGAATGAACCTTTACCAAAGAGACAAGTACAAGTTAAGACACCATCAAATTACAGCCACATGTGAGCGTGAAGAGCGCCGCTGTAGTGACAGCGCCCCATGTGATTACGCAGTTTAAAGTAGCATGAAGTAAACAGAAGGGCCACGACTACAGAAACCCAGGTGATGTGTGTGAGAGGGAATCAGCAGAACACACCCCGGGACCAGAGAGAGGCATGTGCAGACTGGGCAAATTTGAGGTTTCATTTCCATTTGTTTCATTCAAGAAAGATGAATACAAAATAATTCTGTTTCATACATCAATGTGAATGTAAATAAGCAGAAAAAGTACAGACTACCTGCAGCCTTTTCACACAAAGTAAAACATTTCTAACACTTCAACGGTTCCAACTACATTTATCAAATTTGTCAACTGGACAAAGTTTGTTTGGTTGAAAACATTTCGCCGCTCATCCGAGAGGCTTCGTCAGCTCTGGCCGGATTCTACCTGGACAACTGAGGGACTTTTCATACATTTATCAAAGTTCAGATTCAAAGCTCAAGGTCAGCTTTATTGTCAAAAAACATATGTACAGGTTGCACACAGGATTTGAAATTGCAGCGCCCCCTAGGCCCACAGTGAACATAAAACATGTGATAAACAAGACAATAAACACCATGACTAAAACATCACATATACCTGTAGCAAAAGCACAAAAGGCTTATGTATAATACAAATAAGTAAGACACACAAATGTGTCATTTAAGCAGCAGTGTCGGTGTCATTTAAGCAGCAGAGTCAGTGTCATTTAAGCAGCAGTGCCAGTGTCATTTAAGCAGCAGTGTCAGTGCCATTTAAGTGTCATTTAAGCAGCAGTGTCGGTATCATTTAAGCAGCAGTGTCAGTGCCATTCAGGCGTCATTTAAGCAGCAGTGTCGGTGTCATTTAATCAGCAGTGTCAATGTCTTTTAAGCAGCAATCAGTGTTATGTAAGCAGCAATGTCAGTGTCTTTTAAGCAGCAGTCAGTGTTATTTAAGCAGCAGTGTCACTGTCATTTAAGCAGCAGTGTCAGTGCCATTTAAGTGTTATTTAAGCAGCAGTGTCGGTATCATTTAAGCAGCAGTGTCAGTGTCATTTAAGCAGCAGTGTCAGTGTCTTTTAAGCAGCAGTCAGTGTTATTTAAGCAGCAATGTCAGTGTCATTTAAGCAGCAGTGTCAGTGTCATTTAAGTGCCATTTAAGCAGCAGTGTCAGTGTCTTTTAAGCAGCAGTGTGATGGGGGAGGGAGGGCAGGAAGAGAGTTCAGCATCCTGACAGCTTGGTGGATGAAGCTGTCTTTCAGTCTGCTGGTCTTGGCCCTGAGGCTCCTCAGTCTCCTTCCTGATGGCAGCAGACTGAAGAGGCAGTTGAATGGGTGGGTGGGATCACAATGCAGAGGGTGAGGGTGAGGCAGGTGAAGTAGATGTCCTGCAGGGAGAGAGACACCAACCAGAAAAGGACAGTTCATAGTTCAGAGCAACTTCAGAACTGAAGAAGCAGCTTGGATGAGCTGAGAAACGTATTTGACCAAATAAACTTTTGTCCAGTTGACAAATTGAATTTCTCCTTTTGCCATTGGTTCTACCTGGACGACTGAGGGATTCTACACACTTCATACTTCATACTTTTTTAGCACATCATGTTTTACATAATCTAAATGTGATTTCCATGTTGGATGTTCATCGATTACAACACCCAAAAAACTTGAACTCATGTGCTCTCACTCTTTCATCTCCAATAAATAACGTTACATTGACACTTTTGATTGACACTAAATACCGTAACTTTTGTTTTACTGATATTTACGAACAATCTTTTACAATAACACTAGTTTTTTAATATTTTAAAAATTCCTTCTGTTCTCAATGTTTTCTCCTGAGTAAAATGAAGTGGCATCATCTGCAAATAAAATACACTTTTTACTGATATAATATCTTAACATAAATTACAAAAAGTAAAGTCCCAAGGACCGAAACTTGGGGCACTCCACAAACAATTTTATGCACATCTTAATATTATAAACTTAATATTGTTTTTTTCAACACACTGATTTCCATCTTTTAGATAACTATTAACCGGTTCACTGAGCCACTGCACCTCTAATGCCACACTTATATAATTTATCAAACAATATTGCATGGTCCAGCATATCAAATGCTTTTTGACGGAAGAGAGATGCAAATTAAATGTTTTTTGATCAATAGCATTTGAAATTTCCTCAGTTATTATTGCTGTGGAAGTAGAATGATTAGAATGAAACCCATACTGGCTGTTTGACAGAATGTTATATTTGCTGATGAATTTGAGCCGGGCAGCAAAAAGTTTTTCTTGGACTTTAGAGAATTAGCCAGGCACGACCTCAAGGAAAACAGGCGCCTGGTTATATTTTGATCCTGATAAATGTTCATATCTTGATTTAGGGATAAAATAGTGAAAATAAAACAAATTAAATCAGATCACACACACACACACACACACACACAGGCACACACACACACGCGCACGCACACGCACACAAACACCAGGATCAGTTAAATCAGCAGCAGAGCATTAGCCTGTCAAACCTGCACTCTGTGCTTTGTTGTGTGCCCAATACATTTCATTTCATTTTATTATTTCTGTCCGAAGCTTCTGCTAAAGGGTGTTCTGTGACAGAGTCGCTCAGATTGAATCACAATTAAATTGAACCATCCCTAAACCAAACATGGCGATGCCAACAGATGGACTTCAGTCTATTTTAGTGTCAGTACGGAATATTTTGTTTGATAAAAATGTGCAGAGGGAAGAGCTTTGTGCAGTTGCAAGATGGCGTGGAGAGGCCAACTGCCTGTCGCTGAAGCTCCGTCCCTACTTTTCCCCCCTTTTTACTTGTATATAGACTTTTTTTTTTTAGAATAGGTGAAACATGGTGCAGTTGGGGACCTGGGAAGTCTACTTTTAATACAGCTTTAGTGTTTTTTTTTTTTAAATATATATAAATTCGTGTCAGGAGATGTGCCGGGGATCACATTCAGCTACGGCTCACGTCACATACGTGCGGGATGAGCTGCTCAACCTACGAGGCCCTTCTCTTCTCCACGCAGGGAAACCTGACGTTCCAGCGGAGATACAGAGGAAGAAGAGAGGCTGCAGGGGTGGACGCAAGAAACGGAGACCATATTTACCATATCTACCTGCAGCAATTATGGGAAATGTCCACGCCATCTCCAATAAGACTGAAGAGCTCACTGCACTGACCCGGCAGCAGAGGTAATATCAAGACTGCAGCCTTATTTGTTTCCCCCTGAATACACACCCAAGGTGAGAAGCGGACCTGTGCAAAAGCAGTCTGTGAAGCTTTGGACTGATGAGGCCTGTGAGAGTCTGAGGGACTGTTTCCAGAACACAGACTGGGACATGTTCAGCAGCTTTTATGGAGATGACATCAACGGCCTGACCCATTGCATCACGGACTACATTAACTTCTGCATGGAGAACACTGTATGAACCAGGAGAGTACAATGTTTCTCCAACAACCACCCCTGGGTCACCCCTGAGCTTAAAGCCCTCCTGAACCAGAAGAAAAGGGCTTTCAACTCAGGGGACAGAGAGGAGCAGAAAAGGGTCCAGCGGGAGCTCCAGTGGAGGATCCGACGGGCCAAAAAGGACTATGGGAGGAAGTTAAAGGAGCAGCTGGCCCAGAACAATGCACGGGGTGTGTGGAGAGGCCGAAGGAACATGTCTGTCCCCTCTCCATCACACCGGACAAGGTGAGGAGGGAGCTAATGCGGCTGAAGCAGAGGAAATCTGCAGGACCTGATGGTATCTGCCCCAGACTGCTGAGAAACTGTGCCAACCAGCTCTGTGAGGTTCTCTGCTACATCTTCAACCTGAGCCTCAGCCTGGAGAGGGTCCCTGTCCTGTGGAAAACCTCCTGTGTGGTCCCAGTTCCCAAAATAACAAACGCCAGGGAACTGGCCCACTACAGACCAGTTGCCTTGACCTCCCACCTCATGAACACCATGGAGAGGGTGATCCTCAGTCACCTCCACTCTGTGGTGAGCCCCTCCTTGGACCTGCTGCAGTTTGCCTACAAGCCAAACGTAGGAGTAGAGGACGCTGTCATCTACTTGCTGCGGTGGGCGCTCACCCACCTAGAGACTGCCGGGAGTGCTCTGAGATTCATGTTCTTTGACTTCTCCAGCGCCTTCAACACCATCAGGCCGGCGCTGTTGCAGGGGAAGCTGGAGGACGCGGGAGTTGATGGACATCTCACTGCCTGGACCATCGACTACCTCACTGACCGTCCACAGTACATGCGGCTGCACGGCTGTGAGTCAGAGGTGGTAGTCTGCAGCACTGGTGTCCCCCAGGGAACTGTCCTTTCACCCTTCCTCTTCACCATCTACACCTCGGACTTCACATACAACATGGACAGCTACCACACCTCCTGAGGAGACTAAGGTCCTTTGGAGTGTGTTGGCCCCTGCTCAAGACTTTTTACAACTTAGTGGTGGCCCCTGCTTTGCTCTATGCTGTCGTCTGCTGGGCCCCGAGCAGCACAGAACGGGACAGAAAAAGACTCAACAAGCTGGTCAGGAGGGCCAGCTCTGTCCTGGGCTGTCCTCTGGACTCTGTAGAGGAGATGGCTGAGAGGAGGGTGCTGGCCAAAGTCATGTCCATCATGGATGACAACTCTCACCCTCTGCACCGGATTGTAGAGGAGCTGAGCAGCTCCTTCAGCAGCCGACTGAGGCTGTGTGAGAGTGTGAAAAGGAGAGGCGCACTGATGTGAGGGGGACAGACAGGTAGGATGTTTTATAAAGTTTACGCTGGTATGCAAAGGTACACACTGTTGAGAACAAATTGCGCATGCTGGCAGCAGTTTATTGCTAACGGCAGTGGCTGTAATGAAATATGATCGCAATCATCTTGAGACCAAGGCCGGTGTCGTAGTACTCGACACCGATCGACTGGTAGATCGTCATCGATGTATTGGGCACCCCTGTTTTACACACTAATTTTGTTTCACACGGTAATATGGGACAAAGTGCATCACTTTTCAGCTCAATACGGGATGCGTACTTTTGTTTCTGAATACGAGACAATTTCTTTTTTCAAGGGACGGTTGGCAACCCTAATCAAACATGTTGCTAATGCCAGCAGGAGCCACCTCTGTGAAAGTAGGCACTTGATTGGTCTGTTATTAATGTATAATATTGATTTATGAACAAAAGAGTGAAATACAAACACCAGGATCATGTAGAGCGGGTTAAATGTCGATGGAGCCAAACCCATGTTCAGCGGGCTAGCTGTGTCCACCTATACAGTCAATCCCAAAGGTAAAATACTTCAACAAAACACGTCAATCAGATCAACATGTCACAATAAAAAGTGACCAACAAAACATATGAGCTTTACCGATGCCGATATCGATTGCTTAGGATCCTGAGAAACCAATGGCCTATATGCTCTACTGATATTTTTGGGCCGATTTGGGTTAGATTTTGGCAATTTTACCCAAATGATCTAAATTGACTTCAGTACAAACTTATTCACGACCTTGATTTACTACAAACAGGATAAGAAAGAACCTCCAGTTCACACCTCCTCCTCATCTTAGTCTGTAGCTTTGACCGCTCTGGTATGAAGTCTTAATCACTCCGTAGCTCCTAGAAGACATGTGTAACCCAGGTAATAAATCCTGAGTCATTCTTTGCTCATTTTCCCATTTCTCAGTTAGCCAATCAGCGCGTTTCTAATTTCTGCTATACCCCGTCAGATAGCCAATCAGCGCTTTAGTTTTCGGTGACGTCATGCGGTCATGTGACTGGTCGGCTACCGTGTCCAAAGGTTGATTCGAACAGGCGGTTATATGCGGCGCTATCTGCGGAATTTAGTGAGTGAAATTGTTTGTGTTAAAGGTCCCATGGCATGAAATTTTCACTTTCTGAGGTTTTTGAACGTTAATGTGAGCTCCCCTACCCTGTTTAGGCCCCCCCCAATGGCTAAAAGTTGCGAAATGTCTAAACTGAGCATTTGCGATCCTTTTCTGCGTTTGAAAAAAACACAGCTCAAATGGGCGATTCTGGACAAGGCACCTTATTGACGTCAGATCGAAAAAAGAAATGCAAATTCAGTTCCACCACCGTCTGGATCTCCACCCCCTGTCTCTGGAAATCACGCCCAGAGAATTTGGACCGCGGAGGAGCTACGCAATGCAAAATGCGTTTTTTTTATTTGCCTGGAGGCACATGCGAGTGTTTCTAGACTCGGAAGTCCTTTACCCGACCCTCTGGACCTCTGAAACAGCAGTGGTTTAATTTTATTTTCTGTGAAAATGTGTTTTTTTTTCATTGAAAAGGCTCTCCTTTCCTCCTTCGCGCTTACACACGCAGAAGTGGGGCCAGGCACAGCGCACCGCTAACACAAGGAACCAGCGGCGCATTTGCCCCCCCCACCCCCACCCGCTCCTCTAACCAATCTGTGTCCTTCTCATTTGCATTCAAGCAACAAGGCCCATAATGAGGTGTTCAGAGAGTTATTTTTTGACTCTGACTCTGTACATGTGTCTTTCTCATGCACTAAGTGTTGATTTTGAAGAAGGATTCATTTACAGTATTAGGGAACCATTAAGGCACCATATAAAAGCATCAAGAACTACCATGTCATGGGATCTTTAACGTAGCCTAGCTGCTCCCATGCATTTGGGTAGGAGCAGCTAGTCTACTGTTTTACTACAGAGTTTGTACCTTGTTCTCTCAAATATGACTTTCTTTAAGTGACACCAAATATTAACTGTGCACATGTTATTTATATGGAGATACAATAATATTTATTGTCATTTTAAGTGGTTATTTAACTGAATATTTTTGTATTGAGCATAGGGCTATTTTAACTAGCATTCACTGACTATGCACTTTATCTTAGCACGTTACCATTTAACTGTGCTTGACTTTATTCATTGATTTTATTGCTATATGCAATTAATGCACTTTATAATTGATCCTTAGAATTATACAACAAATATTATCTAATATGACTTGTATCTAATATGAATTGCATTTATTTATACGGAAGAAGTTTTAGTGCAATTAGTGCTATGAATTGGACTGTGCGAACTCTTTGTTTATATGTGCATATGATTCATTGGGGCCTTTGGTTATTTATACAGGCCAGGTTCCCAGTTACCCAACATGATGGCGAGCTAAGGAGCGGGCTTAGAGCCTAAAGGACCTTTTCGAATTGTGGGAGAGCCACTACCTCTGCCGGGCCGGTAGGAGGCTCCTGTAGCCAGTGAATTTCTCACCCCACATGCTCACTCATTCACATCCACCCTCACTCAATATGAACTGCTGAAACTCTCTTTCACCTAAAATTCCATTGGACTACCTCTACAACCCAGACATGGGTAATTCAGTGAACTGTGGGCAGGCTTGAGGGTATGGACTCAAATTCATATAGTACCTACTGATAATTGCATTGCTAAGTGTAAGCTTTGCAGAAGATTTTGTCATCTTTCTTTTACTATTGAGTGAATCTTGAAATAACGATTTGTCTGTATTATTTTTATTTAGAGTGGCCATTCGCACAGGGTGTTTTTCCAATATGTTGTATAATTTTTTCTATTGTCAATACATGGTGTCACCACAACCGTAAACCTCAGTCTCTGTTACTCTCTCCGTAGCCGACTCCTAGACTTCTGATCACTAGCCCATTACAGCCTATTGCATTCCAGTATCACTAATAGCCATTGTATTATATTTCAAGAACACATATGCTACACATGCTCCAGTCAGTACTTGGGGTGGGCACTAGCCTCATCTCTGGGCTTCTTTTGGTGGGGCCTGTGCTTCCTTCGGTGGGGCCTGTGCTTCCTTTGGTGGTTCCTGTGCTTCCTTTGGTGGGGCTTGTGCTTTCTTTGGTGGGGCCTGTGCTTCCTTCGGTGGGGCCTGTGCTTCCTTTGGGGGTTCCTGTGCTTCCTTCGGTGGGGCTTGTGCTTTCTTTGGTGGGGCCTGTGCTTCCTTCGGTGGGGCCTGTGCTTCCTTTGGGGGGCCCTGTGCTTCCTTTGGGGGGGCCTGTGCTTCCTCTGGGTGGCCCTTTGGAAGGGCCTGTGTTGGCTCTTGTGGTTCTCCCAGGTACAAGTTAATAATGCCCAAGTCGTGAAGCCTCCTCCACAGCGTCTTCTCCATGTCGTAGTTGTGGTTAGCATAAAAAATCACGTGAGTTTTGGCTCCACGCTCAAAGTAGTAGTTGGAGTATTTCTTGTGGTCGCTTGTTATAAATCCGTACGCATCCACCTGAAACACAGAAATTATGTAACTTAAAATGCCCAGATGTTTTATCTACTGATGTTATTATAATGTTCATCACAAACATATCTGAAGTTGTGTTTTGTTTCATTCACACGTTTAATACACAAACCCTGCAGATTTATGCTCAGTTTTTCTCTCAATCAGAAAACAGTCTGCTCCACCTTGTTATGTCATGTGGTAATACAGGAAGTGCTCCACTGTGTTTAAACTCCATACACCTTCACTAGAATCATTTGAGTAATTTCAGGCCTAGAATTGCCAAGCTTCACCAAACAAAAGGTAAAAGAAGAACACGGGGGCTCCCCAAGGATGTGTGCTGAGCCCCTTCCTCTTCACGCTGCTGACCCACGACTGCACACCGTCACACAGCTCCAACCTCTTCATCAAGTTTGACCCACGACTGCACACGTCACACAGCTCCAACCTCTTCATCAAGTTTGTGGATGATACATCTGTGTTGGATCACATCAGCAACGACGATGAGACTCACTATAGGAGCGAGGTGAGCCGCCTGGTTAAGTGGTGCAGCAACAACAACCTCTCCCTGAACATGGAGACAAAGGAGATTGTCGTAGACATCAACCTGGCTGCTGTGGAGAGAGTAAGCAACACCAAGTTCCTGGGTGTGCATATCTCTGAGGACCTCTCCTGGTCAAAGAACACTGCATCACTGGCCAGTAAAGCCCAACAGCGACTCTACTTCCTCCACAAGCTGAAGCCCCAGCTCCATCATGAGCACCTTCTACAGAGGCACCATAGAGAGCATCCTCACCAGCTGCATCACTGTGTGGTATGGCACCTGCACTGTGTCCTGCCAGAAAAAGCTACACCGCACCTGCCTCACCAGCAAAGCCCTCTGGGTGATCCCACCCACCCATCCAACTGCCTCTTCAGTCTGCTGCCATCAGGAAGGAGACTGAGGAGCCTCAGGGCCACGACCAGCAGACTGAAAGACAGCTTCATCCACCAAGCTGTCAGGATGCTGAACTCTCTCCCTACCCTCCCTAACCCCAGTTGAATAAAATTACCAGATGTAAAAAGGCCGACGGCAGTTTGAGGCCAGTAGAAAGACGAGAAGCCTGCCGACGACTACTTAACATAATAAACAAATTAGCGCATTCCATTCTGCTCCTCCGATTTGTCCAAAGTTTTGTTTTCATTCTTAAGGTTCCGTGAAGACATCTCAAAGGTAAAACAAACACTAACTCTGTCATTAATAATGTTTTTATCAGATTTAGACCCTCCTCAGTCTGTGTTTAAGCCGCTCTGCGCGAAGCTGCAGCGTCAGTAGCAACAGCGGCGTGCAGAAGGCTCTGTACTCTGTATCAGCCCGATCTATTTACCAAATCTGATCCAAGCCAATACTCTAATAATGCCACGGTCGGTGGCCAATACCGATACCAGTATCGAATAAGCACATCCCTAATTATAATGTTGTTAACTCATCAAAAGCCTGCCTGAAGAGGTTTTAAATGTCATCCAGGACTAAACCAATCGTAACCCAGGACTAAACCATACTCTCTGTGGTGTTACTGTGTATAGTTTGGCTGAGTGTCTCACATGGTCACAGAGCTGCAGAGCCAGGAACATCATGAAGGCTCCGTTTGTGGGTCGGACAATGGCCCAGTTTCCTGCGTTCAGTGTGGGAGACTTTAGAAACCTGAGGGTCAGAGGTTACAGGTTAAACTCTGTGTTATGAGCATGTGAAGTGAGCATGTAGGCGCTTCCGGCTCCTTCTGATTCTAGGTCCCATTGACTTACAGTGGAATACTGTCGCCCCTCTCTCTGAAACTGCTGCTGTGAGCCATTTTGGTCTTAAAATGTTCATATTAACCCGCTCTACATGATCCTGGTGTTTTTATTTCACTATCTTGTCCTATTCCTAATATGGACCCTTGTGATTAGAATTCAAAATATGGAACTTGGCTCCAAATTCTCCCCTATAACTGCAAGCTTCAATGAGCTTCATTTGACTGGAGCTGAACACTGTTGGTGTCGTCACATAGTCCGTAAAACTCATAACCATAGACTGTATAAAGATGCGGCGTAAGGGAGTGTGTCACCCAGTGTTCGTCTCCAGTCAAATGAAGCTCGCTGAGGGTTGCAGTTATAAGAGTGAATTTGAAGCCAAGTTCCATATTTAGAATTCTGATCGCGAGTATAATAGCAACCAAACAGCCAATCCAGCGTGAAGATGTTGAAGGTTCGACATGCCCGCCCACCCGCATCACTGGTTTTGTAGGGAGTGGGCACTTAGCAACACTGTCAATCAAATATGTTGCTAACGCTAGTGGGACAAAAATAGTGAAACAAAAACACCAGCATCATGTTAGTTATCATGTTAGTGGGTTAATACGAACATTGTAAGACCAAAATGAGGAGACTGACAGCAGCACTTACAGAGAGAGGGGTGAGGTTTTTTCAATACAAAGTGAATTGGAGTCGATGGAGCTGGAAGCGTGTCCATTCTCACTTCCTATATGGAATGTGGCGGCTAGCAGATTAGCCATGTTCATTTATATATACAGCTATCATTTACAGAAATAATCACAGTTAAAGTGACCGTGACCTGTTTCTGACGTATCTCAGGAAGTCCATGTGCAGAACGTAGAAGCGCGTCTCGTTGAACTGACCAGAGTACTGAGTCCAGGGACTGAAGACCAAAGCAGAATCAGGACTAAACAAGGACTAAACCAGGGCCAAACCAGGACTAGACCAGGACTGAACCAGGACTAAACCAGGATCGAACCAGGACTAAACCAGGACTAAACCGGAACTGAAACAGGACTAAACCAGGACAGAAACAGGACTAAACAAGGACTAAACCAGGGCCGAACCAGGACTAGACCAGGATTGAAACAGGACTAGATCAAGACTAAACTAGAACTAAACCAGGATTGAACCAAGACTGAAATAGGACTGAGCCAGGACTGAATCAGGACTAAATCAGGACGGAACCAGGACTGAAACAGGATTCAACCCCGACTGAACAAGACTAAACCAGGACTAAACCAGATCTAAACCAGGTTTAAACCATACAGGATTGTAGTCTTACCGGTGTCCTTTATATGATCCAGCGGTGGGTCTCTCTCGTTTGTAAAGTCCTGTCAACCACTGAAAGTCCCTCATACCCTCAGGAATCAGCACGTACTTTATACCCTTAAACAACAAGAGATTATAGAACCAGGACTAAACCAGGACAAACCCATAATGGAACCTAGACTGAACCAGGACTGAACCAGGACTAAACCAGGACTAGACCAGGACTGAATCAGAACTGACCCAGAAGTTCATAGACATATAATCATTAGACAAGGCGTTCAATGCTAGTGTTATCATCCAGCCATTAGCATTAGCATTAGCATGAATAATTCAGAGGGTAACAGACGGTACCAACCCAGAGCCTCTTTTAAAATCAGTGTTGAGTGTTTAAGCCATTTGGTGTTCTATTTCATCCCTCCTGACCGCCAGAGGACGGTACTGAAAGCAATGAATGTTCCCTTCACACATGCGCAGTTCGAGTAGTAATACCAAATGAGTCACACCTATGACCCAGGATGATGCCCCGGAGGTAATATAGTCCCCCGTCATCCATGACTCTGTTCCTCATTTATTCTCGCATGCGGTTTGAACTACATGGCATTAGCAATAGCTTAGAACTTGGGTTGTTTTCTGTCGCCGGACGCCCTTTCACCATCTCGGTCGGAGCAGCAACTTTTCGCCCTCCAAGGGCTGCGACAGTCTACATTTTGCTGGAGGATTGAAGGTACTACTTTCAATATATTTAACAATATTTGTGATGGCAGCGTTCGCGCACCTTCTCCTAACACTTGGCTTTTCAGTTTACACTAATCTGTTCTTTGGTGGAGGCTGCGTTCACGCATCCTCTCCCATCGAGTACATTTCTTTTGTTAGCAGTACACTACAGGCTGTTTAATGCTAACGGTGTTTGCAAATGGTGTTTTGTTTTTGACTCTTTCAGTGAAGGATGCGCTCATGCACCCGCTCCCATTAATTAAGTTTTGGTTGATATTGCGCTTAGTATTGTGGTTTAATTTATCTCTGGTGAAGGTCACGTTCACGGCCCTTTCCCATTGGATCATTTAAGTTTGTGTCATCAGAGCTACCTTATAGATGGGCAGTTGCTAAAGTTGTTACCTATTTTGGTTTAACTTTTTTTGTGGGCGCGTTCTCACGCCCTCTTCTGTACTATTATTTTAATGAATGGTAGGTGAAGGCTGCATTCCTGTGCCCCCTCTCCCACCTTGGTTTTGCTGCTCACCGGTGGTGGGACAGGTGGTGGTGATCTCCCACCAGTGGGGCAGGTACTGTTGCCCGAGGCATTCAAAGTGCCTTCTTGAGTCTACGATTATGAGAGCTCCTCCCAAAAAGAAGTCCAGATCTGATGTCTTGCATCTAAAGTGGAACAGTTGTCCGCAGAATTGGAAGCGATGAAATCATTATTGCAGGCTCATTGTATGGACACACCTGCTTCAGAGGCTGGGATGTCTTCCCCAATCATTGACTGTTCTGACCCCGGAGGATGATGTGCTCTCTCTGGGAGCATCTGCCTCTCATTTTCGGGATGAGGAGGATGCACTTCCCTTGTGTGTTTCTGAAGATGGTTCAGTTCTGTTCTTCCACACAAAGCCTTGGTAGTGACTCAAACAATAGCTCCATGCAAGATGTTATGCGCAGAGCTCTGGATCATTTGCGGCTGGAACTTCCAAAGCCTGAACTGCCTGGCCTTGGTAGTGCTTTCTTTAGATGCGGGCATGCCCCTATGCCCTTTGCTGTACCCCCCTCTGTGGAGTATCTCAGAGTTGCATGCCTGGTGGAGGGATCCAAATGCTTTCTTCAAGCTCTCGTCAGATGGCTGGATTATGGCCGCTATGCACAATGCAGTCTGGATCGTATGCCTGCTGTTGAACCAGCTGTGGCTTCTCTCATTGTTTCACCTGAGTAGTCCCTGCAGCAAGATATTAGGTGTCCAAGACCCCAATGCTGTGTGACAGGGATCAAGAATTGAAACCTTGACGCCAGCTGTCGGGCGCTTCTCCCATCAGCAGCTCAATTATTGGGCTGCTCATGCATCGGATCCGTGGGTGGTTGCCACTTTGGCTCATGGATACCGGCTTCCGACGCCGGCCACACATGACAGGCCAGGCCAAGATGACGATAATCAATGACCCAGCAAAAGCTCAAGCGCTGGATCAGGAGCTAACCACCCTCATGGCCAAAGGGGCCTTCAAAGCAGTAGATCCCCTGTGTTGTCGTTTCATGAAGGTCTTGCAGTTCCACATGCTCACCACAACAGAGGTTCTCCAAACCCTTGCAGTGGGGGAATGATTCACGTCTATAGACCTTAAAGATGCTTATTTTCATGTGCCCATTGCACCACATCACCAGAGATTTCTCAGGTTTTCCTGTTGAGGCAGGCATTGGCATTTCCGGTTTCTCCCATTTGGGCTCTAACATCTATCCGTCAGTGTTCACCCGATGCATGAAGGCTGCCCTTGCTCCTTTGCAAGCCACTGGACTGAAGATATTGCCATATCAGGATGATTGGCTGATTTGTGCTTGGGAAGCAGGACACTGATCACCTGCTTGCACATGTGGCCCGGTTGGTTTTCACAGTGAATATGGAGAAGGGCAATCTGACTCGAACTCAGGTAACAACTTGTCATGGTCTGAGTTTGGTCTAGTTTAGACCACATAAATGTTTTGAAGTTGCGTGCTGTCCATTTGGCTCTCAGGAGCTTTGTGTCAGACCTGAGAAGAAAACATGTTCTTATTCGGTCGGACAACATTTTGATCACTTATCACTTCAACCATCAGAGGGGCATCAGATCAGCACGACTTCTCAGGGTGTCTCGAGACCTGTTGACATGGGCTGCGGTGTACTTACTGAGAGACGGCATCAAGTGGTGGATTATCTTTCCCGGAAAGAACCTCCTCCAGGGGAATGGTGTCTCCACCCAGAGGAGGTGCACAGGATCTGGAACCTGTTTGAGCGGCCAGAGGTGGATCTGTTTGCCTCAAACGAGTCGACTCACTGTCCTCTATGGTTCCAGTGCATCTAGTCCCAGGCTCTCTGGGACTAGATGCACTGGCACACACTTGGCCCCAATGCCTCCTCTATGCTTTTCCCCCTCTTCCTCTAATTTGGCAAACCCTACAGAGGGTTCTTGAGGAAAGCCACAGACTGTGGCTGGTCGCCCCATACTGGCCAGCATGACCGTGGTTTCCGTTGCTGTACAGTCTGTGTTGCGCTCTCCCATGGCCTCTCCCGGCCAGGAGAGATCTGCTGTCTCAGTCGAGGTATCAAGTATGGCATCCCAGTCCTCAACGCCTCCAACTGTCGCCATTTGCAGGCTCGAGCTGTGGCTGATCAGTCTCACCAATCCTGTTTGATGAACACTGTTGAATGCCAGAGTGGCCTCCACTTGTCAGCAGTATAGGGACAGGTGGAAGTTGTTTTCTCACTTGTGTTCTGCCTGCAGTGAGGGTCCTGTGTCTTGTTCAGTGCCTGTTATCCTGGAGTTCCTCCAATCTCTCCTGGATACTGGATGGTCGGTCTCCATCCACTCTTAAGGTGTTGCTGCTATATCCTGTCATCATGGTTTGGTTGGAAGCTGTACAGTTGGATGCTTGTAGGTTGCGCCAGGCACTGCTTTTCACACTGTGTTGTTGAGACCATTCACCATGCCTACAGTGTTGTCGGCCGCGACCCTCCATCTGGTGTGAGGGCCCATTCTACTAGACGCGTCTCCACTTCATGGGCAGCCATGAGAGGGGTACCTACACAGACTATGTGCTGCCGCATCTTGGGCTTCACCAAGCACATTTGCCAGATTCTACAACATCAATGTGGTCTCTCCTCATCCTCTTGACGTGGTTCTTATTGCTTCTCTGGGCTCTTCTCAGTGAGGTTTGTGCTTAGGATTCTTCGTGCCATAGCTGGTATTAGTCATTCAGTGCTTTCAGCACCGCCCTCTGGCGGTCAGTAGGGATGAAACAGAATGAAAGTTACTTATGTAACTACAGTTCTATTAATCCTGGATGACCACCAGAGATACTCTGTCACTCAGGATTCTTTCGTTTCCACGAGAAGATTCTGTAGTCACGGATGACAGGGGACTATATTACCTCCTGGGCGTCATCCTGGGTCATAGATGGGACTCATTTGGTATTACTACTCAAACTGCACATGTGCAAAGGGAACATTCAGTGTTTTCAGCATCGCCCTCTGGCGGTCATCGGGGATTCATAGAACCATACATATATACATAACTTTCGTTTTATTTGCATCGTAATTAGTGTAAAAGTAGTTTCTGAGCTAACGGCTAACACACTTTTATTTGAGATTTGTGAACTTGAGTGGTTCTGGTGAACATCTAGTGCCACTAAAGCTCCTCTGTATACACAACACTGTGAGGCGAGCGGATACATGACCAAAATATGAAATACACATTTTCTATACCTTTACTTCACTCATTTGTATGTGATGGAATGATAACAGGAGAAGTTCAATTTGTCAACTGGACAAAGTTTGTTTGGTTGAAAACGTTTCGCCGCTCATCTGAGAGGCTTCGTCAGCTCTAATAAGAATACTGGTAAGACACTTGCTTATATCTTGCTGTAGGGAGGAGCTACCTAGCTAACTACTTTCCGGAACTATCTCATTGGTTTCGGTCTTTTGTTTCTCTGGCGTCTAGCTGACAGTCCCCTACACGCCTGTTTTTCACACCTCTGGCCCTGACCTGGCTAACCCTATTGTTTCCCTGTTTGTTTGATCTAGGCTTAATAATGGAATTGTAGATGGGATGCAAATTATGTCTTACTCCACCATTTCTGTTCAGAGAAGGATTCTCTTTGTGATGGAATGTTCAAATTGATCTAACTCTGGGAGACAGAGAATTTTGTGTCGATGAATGTCTGTGGTGAAGTTAACTGGAGGCAGTGATCTGTCTTTAATCTGAGCTTTGTTCTAACACAGTCTGACCAGAAAGAACTGACTTAGCAGGAACTCCAACAGGTGAGCTCTCAAAGAACATGACAATCACAAGCTAGTGTAAGGCATAAATCCGTCTGCACCCCTGAACCTGGTGCCTATAAGAGCGTGTTCCCACTCTGGTTTGGACTGTTCACGGTACAATAAACGGGTTATGGTGCTGGCTGTGTCCCCCAAAACACTACTTGTGTGGCTCATTCCTGCGAATCCACTGGGTCCGCTACACAAGCCAGCATTAGCCAACAGTTTCAGTCGCTGTCACCTTTTATTTGAAAGTCAAACTCCTAAACAGGACCATGGACGCTCAGACTGATCACAGGTGCCTGAAAATGTGCTCTTTAAATCCATTTTGTTTTTTCTTGAGTTTTCCTGTAATCTTAAAACCTTTTTTTTGTTATTGTTTGCTAATGTGTGCATTGTGTCACTGCGGTAACTGCTGAACATTCCATCTTAGACATGCCCGTTGATGTCCCCCAGCATGACGTCACTGCAAAGTATCGATAGATTGTGTGCGTACCGGGTCATGAGGGGCTCTTTTGTAGTTGTATTTTCTCAACAGTCCTTCAGACGACGTGATGGAGAAAGCTGTGTGAACGTAAACATCAGTGCGATTCCCAACATCCTCCTCAAAACCCTTTATCGCTGCTCCATTTACCCTGAGGACAAAAGAGAACCGATCAGACAGGAGCAGAGCCAGAATAAGGTCTAGATATGGACTTCATGCACTAGACCAGGACTGAAACTGAACTTAACCAGTTATGGGAACACTACACCCAGAACTTATTGAGTTTTGCAGTTATGTCTTGGCACAGGTTTGATATCTAAAGTCCTGAGAAAAATGTGTGTGATTAAATAAAAGAGGAACACAAAGACGTGTCAAACATAATGTCATGTATGAATCAGGTTTTGTCCAGTTTGTTTAGTCACATGTCAAATGAAAAATCCAGATGAAAAAAAACACAGCTCTGTTTGGACAAAACTCATCACACAAGAGGAGGATTAAGATAAGACTTTATTGATCTCACATAGGAGAAATTTACTTGCCACAGTAGCTCCAGGCAGAGAAAGTTTGAACAAGAAAAAAAGTGCATGCAAGAATAAAATAAAATAAGTAATAATAATAAAACAGTAACTAGGAGAGTATGGAAAAAAATATTGCACGTTTGGTCTATACAGTGGAGTTATACAGTCTGATGGTGGTGGGGATGAAGGATCTGCGGTAGCGCTCCTTCTTGCACTGGGGGTGCCTCAGTCGGCTGCTGAAGGAGCTGCTCAGCTCCTCTACAGTCCAGTGCAGAGGGTGAGAGGTGTCGTCCATGATGGACGCAAGTTTGTCCAGCACCCTCCTCTCAGCCACCTCCTCTACAAAGTCCAGAGGACAGCCCAGGACAGAGCTCTGTGCTGCTCGAGGCCCAGCAGACGACAGTGTAGAGGAGAGCAGAGGCCACCACTGAGTCGTAAAAAGTCTTGAGCAGAAGTCTGCACACTCCAAAGGACCTCAGGCTCCTCAGGAGGTGGTGGCGACTTTGACCTTTCTTGTACAGGGCGTTGGTGTTGTGGGACCAGTCCAGTTTATTGTTGAGGTGAACACCCAGGTACTTGAAACTGCCCACAGTCTCTATGTCCTGCCCCTGGATGTTCACCGGTGAGTGAGGTAGTGGTCTCCTCCTGAAGTCGATCACCAGCTCCTTACTGGTGTTCAGGCTCAGGTGGTTGCGCCCACACCAGTCCACAAAGTCACTGATGACAGAGCGGTACTCCAGCTCATTCCCCTCAGACACACAGCCCACAATGGCCGAGTCATTAGAGAACTTCTGGAGATGGCAGCTGTCCATGTTGTATGTGAAGTCCGAGGTGTAGATGGTGAAGAGGAGTGTTGAAAGGACAGTTCTGTAACCCCAGGGAACTGTCCTTTCACCCCTCCTCTTCACCTCAGTGCTGCAGACTACCACCTCTGACACTCACAGCCGCACATACTGTGGACGGTCAGTGAGGTAGTCGACGGTCCAGGCAACGAGATGTCCATCAACTCCCGCGTCTTCCAGCTTACCCCGCAGCAGCGCCTGATGGTGTTGAAGGCGCTGGAGAAGTCAAAGAACATGACTCTCACAGCACTCCCGGCAGTCTGTAGGTGGGTGAGCGTCCGCTGCAGCAAGTAGATGACGGCGTCCTCTACTCCTACGTTTGGCTTTTAGGCAAACTGCAGCGGGTCCAAGGTGGAGCTCACCACAAAGTGGAGGTGACTGAGGATCACCCTCTCCATGGTCTTCATGAGGTGGGAGGTCAAGGCGACTGGTGCCGGTTCCCTGGTGTTTGTTGTTTTAGAAACCGGGACCACACAGGATGTCTTCCACAGGACGGGGACCCTCTCCAGGCTGAGGCTCAGGTTGAAGATGCAGCAGAGAACCTCACTGAGCTGGTCTGCACAGGTTCTCAGCAGCCTGGGGCAGATACCGTTGGGTCCTGCGGATTTCCTCTGCTTCAGTCGCCTAAGCTCCCTCCTCACCTCGTCCGGTGTGATGAAGAGGGGGGAGTGAGGGGGGTCAGGTCCTTCTTGGGTCAGGGGTGACCCAGGGGTGGTTGTTGGAGAAACACCGTACTCTCCTGGTTGGTACAGTGTTCTCCACGCAGAAGTTGATGTAGTCTGTGATGCAATTGGTCAGGCCATTGATGTCGTCTCCATAAGAGCTGCTGAACATGTCCCAGTCTGTGTTCTGGAAACAGTCCCTCAGACTCTCACAGGCGTCCTGAGTCCAAAGCTTCACAGACCTCTTCCCCACAGGTCCTCTTCGCACCCTGGGTGTGTATTCAGGGAGCAGGTAAACCAGACAGTGGTTTGAGTGTCCGAGCGGGGGGAGGGGAGCAGAGGTGTAGGCATCTTTTACGTTTGAATAGAATAGATCCAGTCTTATTGTCTCTCGTGGGGCACGTGACGTATTGCGTCAAGTTGGGAAGAGTAGCGGAGAGAGATGTGTGGTTAAAGTCTCCAATGATCAGGAAGACATGTGTGCATTGTGCATGTCTGCATTTCAGTCACGGCGCTGTGGAGCTGCTCGCATGCTGCGTCTCCATCTGATGACGGAGGAATGTACACACAAAACATGCGAAAATTCCTGTGGCAGATAGAACGACCTCATACTCACAGCCAGCAGCTCAATGTTGGCGGCATGGTGGCTGAGTGGCTAGCGCTCATGCTTCACAGCAAGAAGGTTCCGGGTTCAATCCCCGGGTCACCCAGGCCTTTCTGTGTGTGTTTTGTGTGGAGTTTGCATGCATGGTCTTGGTTAGATCCCCGGGTGTGGAGTTTGCATGTTCAACCCGTGTCTGGGTTTCCTCGGGGCACTCCGGTTTCCCCATCAACCCAAAACATGTTCCAGGTAAAATCCTCCAGCTTAGGTCCTGACCAAGCCAAGCAATAAGATCATGGAGATGGGTCCCCGGGCGCCTGAAAGACGAGCTGCCCACTGCTCCTGAAGGATGGGTCAAATGCAGAGAAATAATTTCCCTACGGGGATGAGTAAAGCGCGTCTTCTTTTTCTTCTTCTTCAATGTCCCGGAAGCACAGCTGTTGTTAGACGTGCGCGTTCCCGGGATGACACCAGCGCTTGTTCACAAATACTGCCAATCCTCCTCTTCACGCTTTCCTGCTCCCCATTACAGTCCTGTCCGCACGCTTCTTTGTAAATCCTTCCAGGAAAATGACATAGTCCAGTATGTTCTCATTCAGCCATGTCTCGGTGAAACAAATAAGGCTGCAGTCTTGATATTACCTCTGCTGCCGGGTCAGTGCGGTGAGCTCTTCAGTCTTATTGGAGATGGCGTGGACATACGCTAAATATGGTCTCCGTTTCTTGCATCCACCCCTGCAGCCTCTCTTCTTCCTCTGTATCTCCGCTGGAACGTCAGGTTTCCCGGCGTGGAGAAGAGAAGGGCCTCGTAGGTTGAGCAGCTCATCCCACACATATGTGACGTGAGCCGTAGCTGAAAGTGATCCCCGGCACATCTCCTGACGCAAATTTATATAAATAAAAACAACACTACAGCTAACAATAAAGCTGTATTAATAGTAAGCTTCCCAGGTGCCCAACTGCACCGTATTTCACCTATTCTAAAGAACGCCATCTTGGGCATGAAAAACAAAACTGTTCTTGTTAAAATGACCAAATAGTTTAAAGCATTCTCTGCCAATGTGGACCTGTGTCTAAAGTGTATTTTTCAACCTGAGATTTGTACACTTCAGCATCTATATGTATGACATCACTGAAACTCACAAAAGTCTATCACTAAAATATAAAGTTTGACTATGGAACTTTTCAAAGATCACTGGAAGCCCTCACCATCTTCTCTCCGTCTCTTGCTGAAGGCGGACGTGTTTGCCCTCTCTCCCTGTGTGTTTTGTGCTCTCTCGTCTCGTCTCCATTTCTCCTGTTGTGGTTAGGATTTTTGAATCCTAAATTATGGAATTGATAAGCTGGTCCCTCAATGAAATTGACTTTTTTCACGAAGGAATGTAGGTTCAGGAGAGCCAACATGTCCAAACGGAAGTTATGCTGCTGGATACGCGTTGGGACACTTACAAGTGGGTCACCGTCTGTCTGGCACCGCCGTTCCTAGACCTATCGGAAAAAAGGAAAACTGGCAGCCAATAAAGCCCCGAAGCTGTCAGCTGTGATCTCACACCACGGCGGAGCCGTTGCTGACCTGATGAAGGTTTTACATCAGAAGGTGACACTGAGGAAATGTACCATCTCCAATCTGTGGATACCCCCCAGCGCTTGGATGCTATCATGAACATGCTTACGGAACTGTGTAGGAAAGACAACCCAGTCCAAAATCATTGTTACGCATCAGGAGGAGATAATGAGGTCTCACGGCCCTGTATGGTGACTTGAAAGTTCCGGGGCCTTGCGGTACCAGGTTTCTGACTAATAGTCTGTTCCCCTAAGTCCTAAAGTGTATTGATTATGTGCATTCTTCCTTTGGAAAATTTCTCCCAGTGAAATCTTCAAATGACAGGAATACTGTGTTGATTATGTCTGCTGCACTGGACACTCCAAGGACACACAGCAGTGATAACACGGCTCACCATGAATAAAGGACATTTTAATTGGCTAGCACATTGACACGTATTTATAAAAACACTCTGCCCTTTTTACGTAGCCTTCCGCCTCAGTTCCGCCCCCCCAAATAACAAATAAATCTTCCATTCCATTCCATTCCATCACCAGAGTGATACCACTTTGTCTCATTTTGGGATCTGGTCCGTGGACTCTCTCCTGCCTGAGCCAAACGTATAGTTCCAGTTTGAACGATGCAGAGCTTAAGCACAGTTTTGACTGTTGTTGACAATTACCATAGTAGCCACAGCTTTCCAAACTGCCACATGAGAACATTTTTCACCATTTTTAATAACCATTCTACCACAGTAACACAGAGAGATCAGGAGTCTAACCCACAACCTCCTCACTGAGGGGACCCAGGCTCACCACTGTGCCACAGCAGTCTGACCTGAAGACATAGTCGTGCGAGTCGATCTCGGCTCCTTTCTTGGACCTCCAGAGCACTCCTCCATTGGCCACTACAGCACAGCTGATGCAGTCTCTGCCTGGTTTAGGCGGCAGCAGCGGCTCCTTGGGCTTCTGCACCAGGTTCAGAGCGGACATCACATCTGAGAGAGAAAACACCACTGTTTACATCCAATGGGAGACATTTCATTAATATACTCTGATTTTACATCACTTTATATGATTCTCCTTTAGATAAATAAGAGTGTGTCTGCTTCCACACACCACAGCAAAACTGGGACCAAATCTAATCCTTAGAAGGAAGTGCTGGACCCTTTGGAACTGGACTTCGGACTAGACTCTCTGGACTGACCTTGGTGTGTGTAGTTCATGTGGAGCAAGACTAATCCAGAACTAAACCAGGACTAAACTAGGTCTAGGCAAACATTAGACCAGGCCTAGACCAGGCCTAGACCAGGACTAGACCAGGACTAGACCAGGACTAGACCAGGACTAGGCCGGTTTGGCCCTGACCTTGGTGTGCGTAGTCCATGAAGCCGAAGGGGTTGTTGAAGTGAGAGAGTCGGTTCCACTCGCTCATGCTGATGCTCCTGTTGTACACGTACATTCGAATGTTTGGGATGAACTTGTGTTTGAGCTCCGGCTCGGCCTGGATCCTGGTCCACAGACTGCTGTCACACTTCTGGAGGACACAGGACACACCACATTTACTCTCATCTGGGTTTTGTTTTATTTTTAAAGCTCTATTACATAAAACTGACTCCTAAACAGACCTGGAGTTGTGTTTGTTTCATTTACATGTTTGAGTAACTCTTTATTATTAGTCTGTCTTCATCCCCAATGCTCAAAATGCTCTGTTCCACCTTGTGATGTCATAAAGTGGTAGTTTTCAAGTGAACAGCTCTGTTTACAGTGGCCTGTGAGAGTCTGAGGGACTGTTTCCAGAACACAGACTGGGACATGTTCAGCGGCTCTTATGGAAACGACATCAAAGGCCTGACCCACTGCATCACGGACTACACCAACTTCTGCGTGGAGAACACTGTATGAACCAGGAGAGTACGGTGCTTCTCCAACAACCACCCCTGGGTCACCCCTGAGCTTAAAGCCCTCCTAAACCAGAAGAAAAGGGCTTTCAACTCAGGGGACAGAGAGGAGCAGAAAAAAGGACTAAGGGGGGAAGATGGAGGAGCAGCTGGCCCAGAACAACGTACGGGGTGTGTGGAGAGGACTGAGAAACATTTCTGGATTTGGACAGAGTGGCAGAGGGACAGCTGATGGTGATCAGTGCTGGGCGGACGAATTAAACTGTTATATTAATTAACCCCTTACAGTGGAGGGCCTTTTTTGAGCAATTGTCCCTAAAAGGACCTCTCCAAATTAAAATCATTCCTGTTATTGAAGTATATGGATTATATACAAATGTTTGGTCTCTGTGTAAAGGGAACATTCTCTAGTTTTACCCTCAGCATTTACATTCACTCCAAATGTGATTGGAAAAAAGTTACACACCTTGGAACACCAAAAAAAAAGTGTTTTTTTTATCCTCGCCTAATTTTTTTCTAAATATAAAAGGTGTCTATAGCTGCTGTTCATAGCTGAGGCCTAAAATACACTATCTTTCAATACAATAAGTTGTTGACCACTCAAATTTCAAATTGGGAATCAATAGCTGTAAAAATAAACTTTTTACTCCACTTTTTGTTATACTTTGTCCAGGCGTTTTATACCGGGATCATGCCTTTATCCAAACCTATCCAAACCTATCCAAATTGGAAACATTTAGAAAATGTTTAATAACTTTTGACTCATTCAACCTACAGACATCATTGAGGGCTCTACTGAAAGCTTACAACTAGAGGAATCCATTTCTGCACACAAGGTCACTATATTATGTCCCTGAGAATTACATTCTATAAAAAAGTGTTTTTTTCAATCAAAAATAGACCAAACAAGTGCTGAAAATGAAAATATGTATTGAAAGATTCTATAACACTGCACACTGTATACATTTTCAAAAAACCATGGACACTAAACGTTCCACACATATTTACAGGTATTTACACACTAAGAGTCTGGTGTGTTCCACTGACTGTAGCAGTCCCTTGTTTGAATAAAGCAGAGTGCAGTGTCACAGGTAGAACATTTTACAGCTGTCTTTGACTGACATCTTCTACACTTCAGCCTGCCATTTGTGCGGTCACCACTGCTGCCCATCCGTTCTTTGTTGCTCCGGTCGTGGTAGGGCTCCTTATCTGCAGTTGGGCTTTATTGGTACACAGTGATGACACTAGTAAGAAAAACACAAAATTATAATAGGAAATAAGCTCAAAATATGCTTTCTAAAATGTTATTTTCAAAGATCAAAGCCAGCTTTATTGTCAATTCTCCCATATGTGTTCAACATAGTGAATCGAAATTTTGTTTCTCTCTGGCCAAGTAGTGCAAAAACAGTGTACAAAATACAATAAAGACAAAACAAAAACTATCTAAGACAAAAATCTAAATCTAAAAACTAAAATCTATTCTTATTTATTTTCTTATTTATTTTATCTAAACACCCAATAAATAATAGTAGGTCTATTTTACAAAAAGTGATCTAAATGCACAAAAAAATCTAATGTTTATTGTTTTATTTTTATTCAAATACTACATCAAATACATAATAAAATGATACTTACACACCCAGAAGTACATCCTTCATAAACAACGCCTCCTCACAGCCCATATCTGTTTCCTGATTCTCCACCTGCTCCAGACTGCTCCAGAGCTGAAATCGACTTGTGCAGTCTCCAAACTTAAATATTTTCTCTTTCCAGTCCTTTTAGCCATATTTTCAATCAAGGAAACTCAAATCAACAGCAAAGGCGCAAGACGCATGGCGCTGTGCGTAAATTACGCACCGTTTACGCACAGACCGCAATTTCGCGTTACGCAGCTGTTTCACGTGGAACTTGTTGTGAAAGGCCTAACAAACTATATGTCTCCCTGTTCAGCTCCTGATTGGCTGTTCGCCTGAACTGTCAATCATCCTGTGTAACCTAACTTGTTGACTCAGCAAGCGTGAACGTCGTACTTGATTTTTACCGGAGCGTCACACATGATTGGACCTTTATAGGTCTAGCCCAGCCCAGACATCTTCTTACTGGCCGGTTTAGGTGTCATTTTTAAGTATACTCTCGTGTTTAGCTGCTGTTAGCGCGATTTTAGCGAGGAAAGATATATTTTGCTTGATTTAGGCTAAAGAAGTGGAAAAAAAACACTGGCGCTTATGTAAGTTGGGAAGACTTTCGCCATCGTATTGGATCTAAAACATGTTTTGGACTAAATTGTTTTACTGGATTTTATTCGCTGGATCCTTACGGACAGAATGATACCAAGCTTGTGGTGAAATACAGATGTCTGACCTGTCCAGAGCCTTCAAAGGTGCTTTTCTGTATAAAAGCCCCATGTGTTCGGGGAGTGATTGTTGTGCCGGGAAATGAATTGCATAGTCAAAAAGAGGAGACTGTAAGGTTTAATTTGATGTGTAGATGTCATGGGACACGTTTGGGAATGTGTGCTCTTATATGGAAAGAAAAAAAAAACAGTGAACAAGCCCGTGCACGGGCCGGTCACAGCGTAAGAAGTTAAAAAGTTTGATTCAGCCCCCCACCCCCTCTGCCCCTCTGCCCACTCCCTCCTCTTCTTCACACCTCCCCGGGCCAGTAGCCACATCCCCCTCCCCCTTCACATGGCCCCACCCCACCCCAACCCCCCCCCCCCCCCCACTACCCCCTCTCCATCACACCGGACGAGGTGAAGAGGGAGCTTAGGTGACTCAAGCAGAGGAAATCTGCAGGACCTGATGGTATCTGCTCCAGGCTGCTGAGAACCTGTACAGACCAGCTCTGTGAGGTTCTCTGCTACATGTTCAACCTGAGCCTCAGCCTGGAGAAGCTCCCCGTCCTATGGAAGACCTCCTGTGTGGTCCCGGTTCTCAAAACAACAAATGCCAGGGAACCGGCCCACTACAGACCAGTCGCCTTGACCTCCCACCTCATGAAGACCATGGAGAGGGTGATCCTCAGCCACCTCCGCTCTGTGGTGAGCCCCACCTTGGACCCGCTGCAGTTTGCCTACAAGTCAAACGTAGGAGTGGAGGACACCGTCATCTACTTGCTGCAGCGGGTGCTCACCCACCTAGAGACCACCAGGAGTGCTGTGAGAGTCACGTTTTTTGACTTCTCGAGCACCTTCAACACCATCAGGCCGGCGCTGCTGCAGGGGAAGCTGGAGGATGCGGGAGTTTATGGACATCTCATTGCCTGGACCATCGACTACCTCACTAACCATCCACAGTATGTGCGGCTGCGCGGCTGAGTCAGAGGTGGTAGTCTGCAACGTTAGGGTTCCCCCAGGGAACTGTCCTTTCACCCTT